>WEIU01020177.1:464042-542807 GCA_013389925.1 Aegithalos caudatus
TCGGGCCCTCACGGACCGACGCCGTTGCCGAGCGGGGTCACTCCCGGCCCGTGGGAACTGAGAAGCTGCAGTGGGAGCCCGGTTCCGCTGTTCCCCGGTTCGGGGAGCCCGGTTCCGCTGTCACACCGAGCACCGGCGCGGCTCCGCCGGCCTGGGCACTGTCGCTGTCCCGGCTGCTCTGCCTCTGTCGCACGGGGGAAGCTGAAATTCCCTTTCACAATCTGTTTCGAGCACAATCCTACCCGCGATCCCAGCCAGCTCTGGACTGCCGCTGTATTGCCACGCAAATGAAACCGCACCAGATCTACAGCAGGCTCGGTTTCCGTGGCCAATGCCGCCCTCTTGTGAGACCATTTCTTTTAGCGTCCATCGCACTCACAAGGACAGGGATTAATAACGACGAGACAACCTAACAAGATTCAGCCAGGCTGGGGCTTTGACCTTCAGCTGGCATTAAAAAATACATAATGAAAGTCTACAGGTTTGAAAGCTCAGAAACATTGAAATAAGGCTGAAAATCAGGCCCAAGTGGAGTTGGTTGTGAGGAACCTGAACACTGCTGCTGGAGGAGAGGAATTCCAGTGGTACCTCAGGGGTGCTGGGGCAGTGATACAGGACAGTGTGACAGGGAGAAGTTCTACTGAGGCTCCTGGTTGAGGAGCACAGGGATGGGACCACCCAAGGCACGTTCTGCGTGTGGGCATTTGGCTTTATCCTGGTTTGCATAATTATTGAAGTCATCCTATGGCTAAAAGTTGCCCTAAGAACAAAGCAGCCAGGAAACATACTTCCACTTTGAGGTTCTCAAAAAATGTAATTCAGGGAAAACAGGATTTACTTAAAATTATGTATTTTTAATATATTGATTTGCTTTCTAGTTCCTGAGCATTAGCTTTCATTTTTCCCCAAGATGCTTTCCACAGCTATGCAGACTTTTGCTTTCCCTCTGTTTGAAATTCACAGACAAACATAAAACCAGGTAAAGTGGAAAGAAAAAAAAACCCACCACAAGCTGTACACTTGTGTTGCAGTGGTGCATCATTTTCCCCAGAGGTGACCCATGACCCTTTCCCTGGAGAAGCCTTCATCTCCCACATTTCCTCTGCCAGGAGCCAGAACCAATGAGGCATTTACACAAAGAACAGAAATCCAGATAAAATTCAGTCCTCCCCCACAAATGGCTGTAAGGAAAACCCTCTTCCTATGGACACACACTTCCATGGCAGTCCTTGAATGGTGACTCAGGCCTGCACTGGCTCTGCCCATGAGGCACAGCAGTGAGCAGGGCTGTGCTGGGGCACAGTTGGAGGGGGCTGTCACTCCGTTTCCCCAAGCATTCAGAATTTTCCTTTATTTGGTTTTTCAAAACGCTGGCAGCGAGCAGTGCCTGCTGCTGCTCCTTCCCCATATGGACAACATTTGGTGTTTGCTCAGTCCCCAAACTGTTTACAGCTGCATCCTGCCACACACGACAGTGACACAAGCAGCCGCATCCCGCTGACCCCAGAGCTGGACAAAGCACTTGAGCCCAGCTCCAGCACAGCCCCACTGGAGGAGGGGACGCTTCCCCAGGAGCTGCTTCCCATGGCAGGGCTCAGCCCAGGCTCACCCTGTGCAGCACCAGCACTGCCAGTGGCCCTGGCTGCTCCCAGAGCCTGAGGGTGAGCTCCTGCAGCCCCAGAACAGCTTCAGTGTTTAGTTTTACATGTCTCTAACACTTCCCTGGAATACAAGGGCACCTTTCACATGGGGGCAGAAGGAAGATTTAACTCCCCAGGTTCCAGCTGGTGTTGGAATGGGGGGAGTCTCTCATCCCTGTAGCACTGGGATCTCTCAGAACCCTCAGAGCTCCTCCCAGCCCTGCGAGTCCTTTTGCTGCTGACAAGAGACATGAGCAATACTGGTGCTCCCACCACCTTCAGGAGAAGGAAAAGCAACTTCCAGTGAGCACTGGTGACAGGAACACTGCACTGCACAAAGAGGGAAGGAGAATTCCAGAAGGAGCTGAGGGTTGCTGTGAATTTCGGCCACAATGCCACAGGCACACAGGGGAGCTGGGTGTGGGCAGAGAGGGGTGAGCCAACAACCACCCTTCCACAACATCCTTCCAGATCAAGAGACCGAGACACTGAGAGAACTCATGCTTTAATAGACACTGAAATCACAAAGAAGAAAAGGCCAAATGCCTTAGCAATTTCAATAAAAATATGAAAATCTTTTTACATGGTAAATTTCATAATATAAAAAGTTTAATGCTGTCTGGAAACAGAGTTTTCATTTACAAAGAAAGTCCATAGAGGCCAAACATGGCTAACACTGCACATTAGGGAGAGCGAGTGCTGAAGGGCTGCTGCTGGGAAGCCTCTGCTGACCATCCTCTCTCCAGGCTCTTCTGCAGCTGAGGGGACAAGTGTCCACACACACACACAGCCCTGCTGGGCAGCATGGCAATACAATGAACCCAAAACTGCTCAAACCCATTATCACCATCCAGCTGAAACTACCAGTGCTTCCTAACAGATTCACAGACACCTCTGTGCCCCTGGATCTGTTCTGCAACTTGAAGGGATGTTCACAGAACGAGCTTGCCCTAATGAAAGAAAATATGGCCTAGAGTGATATGCATGGGTGTAGCACCTTTTTCCTTGTTTCAGTAAGGTATGATTAAATAGAAGGAAAACCAGTATCAGGCCAGAGGTACAGGCTAACCAACAAAATCAAATTAAACTAGATTTTGATCACGGGGGTTGTTTACTGTTCCCATTTAGTTGGAGCTAAAGACAGTCAATAAAAAAATCTGAAATCTCACACAGTAAAACATACAGGGCAAAACCAAAACATTCATGGCCTTGGGGAATGGTTGCATGTGGCAGGTTTAATGTGAAAGTGGTTATTACCTAATTGTTATTGCTCACTGTATTACGCAGTGTTGTCACTTGTACCATGCACAAATACAACAACGACAAATGCATTAAACCCACAGAAGGAATTCTAATACCAAATGGAGAACGTGTGATTTTCATTTCCTGAATTTCTCCACATATTGGGCAAACCTGATAAAACTCTTTTATTTCCTCACAAAGGGGTTGTTTCTCATTCAGGAGGTGGAGGAGTGAGGGACAAGGTGTGCAGTGTCTCCCAGCCACGAGTAAGCATGCATTTCATGGCTCCCGGCAAGCCAATGGAAGTGACCTGTGCCAACGGAGACCTATTTCCCAAAAGACTTCTAGTGACACTCACCTTCCATATTTATACAACATCAAATTCCCCAAATACTGAACTTTCTCTACATCCAAACCCTTCCCTGTTTCTAATGCTCCCCCCTCCTTAAAAACAACAGAAGAACCATTCCCCCATACCCCCCACCCCGATTTAGCTCTGTCTGAAAGCTTTAAGCCAGCATGAAACCTGCTGGAGCACAGAAATGGGTTGTAACAAAATGGCAGCATAGAATTTCTACAGATTAAAAAGATCCTTTAGTTATGGAAGTAAACTACAACAAAGAGGCTTATTTCTGGCGTGTTATGCAGCACTACAGGGAGTATTTGCTGTTGCTATAAACAAAAAGCTGCCCACTTCCATCCTGGGTGTTCCTGGGATGTCGTTTCAAAAAGTTTATGCTGGTTAGAAACAGAGCAGGTCACATGAAGTCTCTCAGCAGTCCTGTGACCACAGCAAGTGGCATGATCAACAGCATCACTGTCTCCACAAGGGGCAGACGCTGTGCTGACTCATTTTGGCCCACTATTCTAATTTTTCCTGCCAAATGACAAGAAGGTGATGTTTAGCACCAAACCATCACAGGAAGATGTCATGTACAGACAAGTACATCATAACGAGTTGAACAGACTGACTCAACTGTTCTGCTACATTGTGTACCAGTAGGTAACTACTCCTTCTCTCTGCACAGAAAACTTTGGTGATCCCCCCTCCCTTGTTACCTGGCTGTAACAACCCAGCCCAGTATCCTTTGCCTTTAGTGTTTGTGTTCATTTCTTGCAATGATAAATAAAAAGGAAAACATTCTCCTGAAACCAGCAGACTCCAGAATATTTTCACAGCACGCATCTGATTATGCCCTATGAGTAAGCTGAGCCTAAGCATTTTCATGTTTTCTGTACTGAATTCTCTGCCCTGCTATCATGCTTTTCCTCCAAGATCCCTAAGAAAATCACAAATTATCAGATACATGTTTACAAGAAGAGCATCCAGCCATGCTAAGTGCAATTCTCTGCATCAGCCACATACCTCTGGTACATCCACAGAGCTGCCTGCACTCTCCATTCAGCTGCAAGACTGGAAGTTGACTTTAGATCCAGCTAGAACTCAGGGCCTAATGAATTCAGCCTCACAACACCTCTGTGAGGTAGGTAGGTAAGTATTACTATCCCCATTTAGATAGAAAGGGAAGACGAGGCACGGAGAGGTGAAGTGATTAGCCTTCAGTCACTCAGCCAATTCTGGGAGTGCAGGATAGACACCAAGAACCTTGGTGATACAGTGCTCTGACTTCACAGCCTGGGAATACCTTGCGTGGATCTGAGCTCACGTGGCGGGGCCGATGCTGCTGCACACCCACAGCTTCAGTGCATGTAAATGATCACTGGGGTCCTGATCACACCACTGCATTCCACAGCCACTCAGAAACCATCTCCAGCCTGCCCCAGCTCCTAAAGCCCACCTAGCCTAGGGAAGCTGACTACATATCACCCTGGGGGTGCTCTTGGTCCCCTTTCCTCCACATGTCAGAGGGCACTCAGGTTCTGCATCCAGCCCCTCCGTTTGCTGCCTCGTGTTCTGGCTCCAGCTGCACCAACAGCTCCTTACACTGGCACTACTGCTCCAAATGAAACTTGTTTCCACACCTGCTCCAAAGGAAACCTGCCTCCACAACAGGGAAAAGGTTCGCAGACCTGCCTGCGCTGAGCCCTGGCAACGATCTAGCAGGATCAAGGAGGGATTTTTTTTGCTCAGGTGATGTCTGAATCACACACACTGATGTCACATTCTTGCCTGCTGTGGAACTGCAAAATAATGCTCTGAGCTGCAGCAGCTGTAATCCCTTTCTGTGCTCACTGAGCAGACAGGGATGTAAGTAGTGCCCAAAACTTGCTAGGATAGGAAGTCCACCTTCATAACGTGGTGTGCCAGAGAGACCAGAGCACTCAATAAAACCAGAACTTGTCTCTCTGACACACTCTCACTACCACACACACAGGCTCACCTGGTTTGTTAGGCTCCAAACATTTCCTTTGAGCAGACCAACCAGCAAAGTCTCATCTGAGGCCTTTCCCTCCAAAAAAGTTACCTGAGATGCAGATTTTAGAACGGGGCACCTCTCTCCTCTTGTCTTTGTTTCACCAGTCTCTAAATGATGCAACGGAACTGCCAGATCCTGCTGCTATGGAGTCTTACTGACAGCAGTTTCTGGTTTGGCCAACCTGGCAGAGGTGTCTAGAGGCATGTGGTCTTCTCCTCTGTCAGCCTTTGAAAGCAGTCGAGTGAATGGCTCATCCTTCTCCAGGCAGAGACTTGTACCTATGTTCTTTGTGGTACACAGGAATGTTCTGCCTCCTCTCCCTTTCCTCTCCAACCCCTGATATGTGTAATTTCTGTACAAAAAGCCAGCTGTAAAACTTCTGGTTAAGAAATACAAGGAGGTGGCTTAAAAGCCAGTATTTAACCAACAGACAACCAGATGCTTTGCACCTGCTGCTGCAAATACTGAATACTACAAACCTGTTATCAGGTGAGTCTGATAAGGGAAACAAAAACCCATGTGTGTGAGGCCATGTGCCCCCACAGTGACAGCAGGCCAGCCTGTCCCATCCCTGGGCACTGCCAGCTGAGGGCATGACCACGGCTGCTTAGCTACTGGTTCTGTTTTGGTAAAGGCAAGTGGGCAGGAGCAAACACTTCAGCAAGACTGTAAGTCATCAGCTGGTACTTGGGACATTTCAACATTTGGAGGAAGGGAAAAATCTTCCTGGTGACAAAAACTTATACCCGTTCCCAGCTGGCAGCCTCAGGGGACGCACGGCTCCCAGAGTGCTGCCAGGTGAGGAATGAGCTGATGTCATGGTATTTGTGGTGTCAGGGCGTCTGTGTCCGTTTGGAGGGATCTTCTGTGGTGAAACAGCAAGGTGTTGCCCAAGAGACAGGTCCTTCAGCTCCAGCTTCTCTGCGCTTTCCTCTTTGCTGTGCCGTGGTGATAAATTGAGCAAGCTGAGGACATCTTTCTTAGAAGTCATTGTTCCAGGAGCTCCTCGGAGAATCTTTATTGGGCCAGTGGAGTGGTGGGGAGTGCTTTGCCAGAACATCTTTAAGTTGTGAATTGCTTGCACTTTTTCATCGATGGCAGCCAATTTTAATTTGTCTATGTCTGGGGCGTCAGCCGGGCTTGAGCGAGCAGAACCAGCTGAGGAATACGAAAGAGCAGGAGATGGAGTGCTGCCACCAGGAGACTGATGCCCTGAGCTTGGAGAGATATTTCTGGGTGATTTAGAAATGTGAGCACTGTAAGGAGAGCTGGGGTACTTGAGTTTAAAGGGAGGCTGCTCGGTTAAGGACCCCTGTGAATCACAACCTGGCGACGGCTGCCCGCTGTACTGGCCTGTGCCTTCTCTGTTTGACATCTCCGACGTCGTGGGGCTGTTATAGCCAGAGCTCACCTTCTGAAGGGAAGAGCTCCTCGTTGGAGGCTTTGGTTTGATTGCAAGAGGTGAAGACTGGTTCCTGTGGCTGGAGCTGAGCGGGCGGCTGAAGGCGCTGCTCTCCGAGGAGCGGAAGGCGGACGCGCCGGCCGGGCTGGGAGCCCCATCCTCACAGCTGCTGCTCCTGCTGATCTGGCTGCTGCTTCTCTGCAGACGTTCAACAGCAATCAGGTGACTCTGAGTTTCCTCCAGGATTTTTTGGGCCAACTCTTGAGGATCAAGCTTTGGATTACTGTCCTCCTGGGATTTGACGGTGCTGTCCGTCTCAGTGCTAGATTGGTCAGATTCCCCAGTATCAGAACTTGCAAGTTTCCCAACTTTCTGGAAAGGTGAATTTGGGCTGGGGATGAGAGTCATTTTAACGGGAGAATTTGGAGTACTTATGCTCCCTTTGGAGTTGATGGACACTTTAATGCCTCCATTCTGACTAGTTTTGGGCTGTTTGTGATCAGGGGAAAATCTTGGGTTTATGTTTTCTTGGTAACTGGCCAAAGGCTCGTTGCTGATTATAGAGAAACCTTCATACTCTTCCTCATCTTTGCTGGCTGCAGTGGCTTGTGGTGACAGCTGGCTCTGAGCTGCAGACCTGTGTGGATAGATATTCTTGGGCCTCTCATAATCCTGCCGTCCTCTGTGTCCTGCCCCATCCAGCAGGTTCTCTGGCTTGGAAACAAAGCTCATGGAAGAAGCAATGGAGCTCAGGCTGTACACAGAAATGGCATCTGAGGCAATGCTGTCTGGACAGGTAGGAGAGAATGGAGGGTTTTGATACTGGGGTACAGGGTTGGAAACAGACTGAGCAGAAGCCAGTGACTCCAGTGATGAGGAACTGTCCAGGCTAAGGCGCTTGGGCAGCTCTGTAGAATCTAAAAAAGAAAAGACAACAGTATGTACAAACATGCCTCTAGATACACCATAAAATAAATACATCACAAATAAAACCAGCTACTACTTAGGTAAGGTAAAAGAAGTGTACAGCCCAGCCAAGAACCTCTGTCCAGGTATCCTAGATGTAAGTTCATTATCATTTTACATCTCAAAACAAAGAATGAGTTACTGTCCCCCAGTAGCTGGACTGTATCTCCAGCTTCTGCTCAGACAAGTCTTCCCCATACAAAAATAACATTTACTCCAGTCTCTGTGTCACATTTGGTCTGTGTGACACAGGTGTGACCTCTGCAAAGGTGCAAGTGTGAGATTTCAGCAGAAGCCATTCTGATCAAATCATCAGATGACACAAGAGCAAAACCACACAGAGCAGCTTTACCAAAAAGTGCCAGCAAGGATTGTAGAGCAAAGTGCATGGTCCTCCTGGTAGCTTGTTTCCCAGTTTTCAGAATGACCTCCTCTTGGCCAACTTCACAAAGGTCAAAACCTGTAGTGGGACATGGAACAGAAAATTACAGCTCACAAAAAGACCCTCTATCTCAAATAAGAGTAATCTCATTTATAACACAGAACAGAGAGGTCTGACAGCCTGCAGCACCCTCAGATGACTTCACCTCTCATGTGAAGTTTGTTGTCTGTTATTTATTACTGTTTAGCACACCTTCTCCAGGTGTTGGGAGCTTTGTGGCACTGGACTGGGAACACACACATTCATTAGCAATTCACTCCTGTCAACACTTCTGTAGTTGCAAATTCTTTGGAGTTGTCAGGAAATTATATACCAAACACATCTCAGGGGACAGTGTCCTGCATGCCACACCATTTACTATTAATTCCAGGTTTTCTCACAGAAATGGAGCTGAAGAGCATAGACCTTGGAATTTGGTAAATGCAGGCTGGGCTGCAGGAGGCAGACAAATGTGAAGCTGTGAGTCTTCTCAGTGCTTCAAGCTCCCACATGAGACACCAGCAATGGATTTAGAGAGACAACAGGAAGGAGTCTTTTCCTACCTAGAGCTGCCAGAAACTCATGGCAGCCAGGCAGCCTCCAGAGCTGGACACTGATGGAGACCTGGATTGGTGCAGAGGGGAAATCTTGCTCCTTCTCGCCTGCCTGAAGTTGAACCAGGACTTGATGCAGCTGAAGACAGCAATACAGACATTAGCCATTCCTTACAAGTCACATCACTGCTTCTCTTACAGCCACAGATAAGGCAATGCCCTTCCCTGGACACCCTTTCCCTGGACACCCAGTTCAGCTGCTGCTCCTGAACAGAGCAGTGAGATGGGAAGGTCTGGGAAGAAGGACAGTTCAGGGACAGCAACATCAGACAGACTGGAACAGCAGCAAAGGCAGGGACAGACGAGGGGTGAGGACTGGGGGGTGGCCAGTGGAAACTGAGCAAGAAGGAAGCACAGCAGGAACATCTGTGAAGGGAAAGAAAAGGAAAGAGATATTCTGGGGCTGCTCACAGAAATATACCAAAGGCCATTCCATGACTGAGCCATACTCCTTATGCAAATCCTAAGAAACTCATGAACTGGGCAGAACAAGTCATATGAAACCATGGAAGACTTTCCTAATATCTCCATGGCCTCCAGGAAAGAAGTTTCTCAACTGTGCCCAAGGGACAGGAGTAGCAAGCTAGAGAGAAAATGTGTTTATGAAGATCTGACACAAATTAAGATGCCAGGATCCTGTGTAATTCACCAACACAGCCAGGGCGGCAAGGATGGAAAGCCATTAATCAGGGACCAGCTAACCTCAGGACCACCCATCTCTCACAACCCACAAAAGCTTACACAGGCCTTTTTCCACAGTAGCTCTGTGGAGCAAATCCCAGGCCTGAGAGTGGGTGCAGACACGTTGCAGCACAGGGCCTGGGTCTGCAGTGACCCTGGTGTGTCACCCTGCACAGCAGTGCCATCCCCGTGCACAGCATACTCACCATTCCCACCACATTTCTAACAGCCTTCGGGCAGCAGGTAACAAGAAAGGAAAAGAGGAGAAAAGAACATGGGTTACTCTGTGCTACAAAGTGCCTGTGCTGAGGAACCTTGCAGGGACACCTCCATGTGTGAGCCAGCAACCCTGACTGCAAGATGCTCTGTCCAGAGAAAGAAGGGAGCAACGGGAATGGCCTGAGCTGTGAATCCAACAGCATGGGAACAGGCAGCTGGAATCTGGGAGTGCCCAGCTCCTGACAGCTCAGACACTTAGCAGGCAGACACTCAGGCCAACCCACACTCTGGCAGGAGGCTGAACATAAAACAGCCCTTCCCTTGTTTCCTCTGGGATCCCTAACTTTTCCTTGCACATGCAGTAGTCTGAAATTCTCTTTTGTGGCTACTGACTTCTCTTTTGCACTCAAAATAAGCATTTTCTATCAAGTGCAGCTGCTCAAGCTCCCACCTTGCTGCTTCACTAATGCCAAGAGCACCCACTCAGGAAAACAATGAGCAGCACTGACTGACTGAAATATCTGACATCCTGCTTCTGTCTGGAACAGAGTCTGCTCTCCTCTGGGACAGGCAGAGCCCCAGCTGCTCACACCATCAACTGCCAAGAGGCAGGAGAGGACAAAAGCAATAACCACAATGGAGGGGAGAGCTGTTGAAAACCCAACATGTAACAGGACAGACTGGAGCAAAAGGAAATTCTGCCAGGGGTCTGGGCTATGGAAGAAAATCTGCAATATCCCTGCCACTATTTACTCTATAGGGCAGTAAGGAAAGGGTCAGTGTGTCTTTTGTTACTTGTGCACAGCCAGCTGAATGTTTTTCCTTGGGTAATTTAATTATCTGAGGCAGGGCAGCAATCATGAAGCCACCTCATTAGCACTCTAAGGCATTTCCAGCCATGGGAATGCTGTCCTGCCCTCCTCACACCCCTCAGACCTGGACTCCCTTGGGTGGCCATGAGGGAGATAACCCTGAAATTAATCACACACAGCTCAGGCAGTGATGAGAGCCAAGGCAAGAGGCAAAACACCACCAAGGACACTGGTCACAAAGGGAATTGGAAACATCTCAAACTGCTGCAGATCCCAACACAATCCTAACAGGAACCCTTTCCTTGGAGCAGACCCATCCTAGAGGGCTGCCAGAGCCTCTCAGCAGGTAACAGAGAAGCTGGGGCTCTTCTCTGGCTTTTTCTGCAGACTCCATGTGACCAAAAGAAAGGCAGCCCAACACCACACAGAACCAATCCCAGCTCCCCACCACAGTATTGCCTGGAATGCCTCTGCATGGGGAAACGGGAAAGACAGTGAGATACAGGCCATTCCCTGTGTGAGTGTGTCCATGTACTAAAGCAGGCAAAGGATGGAGAGAAACCTCACTACAGGAGCACTCAGGACAGTCAGAACCATGGAATGGGAAGCAGCCAGGCTGGTGGCTCAGAGAAAGGTCAGGTTAGGCTAGGCATGCTCCAGAGATGGGAGAGGGAAGAGTGTGAAGGAGGTTGAGGGGAGCAGGGAGAAGTCCCATCACCACACGTAGCACTGCCCTTCTCCTAAAGACCAGAAATCCTTTCCATGGAGCTGTGAGCACACACAGGAGCAGCACAGGCTCAGTGAGTTTTCTGACAGACCTTGCATTGTCCAAAGTCAACCATACCTTGGGACTTCAGTAAATACAGTGGGCAATGAGCAACCAAAGTGGGCCTAGGCAGGTTGGGGCAATTAGGGGTCTGTTACTCAATTCCCCCACACTGCTGTGGGGATCATGCTTTCACTTGTCACTGAACAGGGAATCCCAGCCCAGTAACCCACCTGCATATTTCCCTTCTGGACACACATTTTCTTTCACACAAACAGGCAAGTTTAGAATTTCAACCCCCAAGTCTCCTAGCAAGCTCTGGGTTGATAAACGAGGGCATCAACCATTCTGCATATTTCTGAATTTACTGACCTGAGAAGAGCCATTTGGAACCTGGTACTGGAGGAAAACCTCCCAACTCACCCTGTTGATAAGCTGCTCTCCTGTTTCTGAAGCTGTGATAAGTTTACAAAGTGCCTGAAGTGCAGGGTTAGGCAAACCTGAAAAACATCAGCAGAAACATCTGTTATCTGTTTCTTGGCTGCAAGAAATGCAACAAACCTGAACAGAACACTCTCTCAGATAATTCCTAAAACCTCTCCCCCACATCACTGGACAGCTCTGGAAGCAGAAGGTCTTCCCACTTTGCATCTGATGACAGGTTTCCTGACTGAGAGCTGGGGGAGAGGAAGTGTCACATCACACTTCCTCGACCCAGCAGCAAACGATT
The DNA here is from genome assembly GCA_013389925.1 of Aegithalos caudatus. Classification (NCBI taxonomy): domain Eukaryota; kingdom Metazoa; phylum Chordata; class Aves; order Passeriformes; family Aegithalidae; genus Aegithalos; species Aegithalos caudatus. The sequence goes on from WEIU01020177.1 coordinate 475,914, forward strand.
CTCATCTGTGACAAAACTTTCAGTTAACATTTACTTTGAGAACTTCTTCCCAGCCCAATGCATTGATTTCCTTGACATAAAACATCCCTGTTTCACACACTGACATCACAGACAGGTGTGAAAGGCTGATGTCTGCCTGGCCAGGGCCCACAGCTGCCTCCCCTCACCTAGGAGGGACTGGATGGTGGTGCTGCACTGCTGCAGCCGGTCCCCAGGGTCCGAGGTTGGGAAGAACACTGCTGCTGGGAGCCCGCTGGCTGGAGGGTCCAAACGAAATCCCACTGCTGTGAGGAGTGCCTGCCAGCCTGGAATGCCACCAACTTTATTCTCCACACTCTGCTGGGAGGTGTACATGGAGTTGTGCTGCCCGTTCTGGATTCGTTGCAATGATTTCTCCACCTGTGGGGGAATGACACAGTTTATTGTACAGGATGCTGTCACAGGATGCTGTCACCCTTTTTACACAGAGGAGAGACTGGAACAGCAGGCTGGGAGACAGCAAGTCCAAGATAGATCCTGGCCTGTCTCACACAAGAGGACATTAGTGCCTTGAAAAGAGAACTCCAGTAACTCAGCACTCAGTGATGAGTGTCAATATTCTCTGGAATGTTGGGAACAATAATGCCACAGGAAACGAAGTTTGTTTGGGATGGTTTCCTCTAAGCCTGGCAGCTACATTTCTCCCCAAAAGATGATTCACCTTGGGGTTACCAGACAAAGAGCCTGCAGCCACATGGCAAACAGGAAAGAGAGATGAGTGTCCACAAACCCCAGCAACTGGGAAGACCAGCAACATTCACAGGTTTCCATCATTCTATGGATACTTCACACTCCTGTGAGACCACAGATGATGCATTGGGAAGCAAAGTATTAGAAGTCATGAGTGATCATTGCAGCCACCTGGCAGTTGGCTGCAGTCCCACTGTTCCCCAGGACAGACTGGTGGCACAGATGGGGACAGAAGGGCCTCTTATCTTCCAAATGTGCAGAGACAGCAGTGACTGTGCTCTGTGTTTCCATGACTGCCATGTTCGTAGCTATTTCCCTGTATAAACAATTAATCCCAATGCTTACCCCTTAAGCAGAAACCTAATTCAACAGCTAATGCAAACCAGATGGGTCTGGGGAGGATTCTGTCACAATACAATCTAAGATTTTGCTTATTTTGCCCCTTTTTGCACTGAACACTTCCTTAGGTGTCCAAGTCTTTTCCACACTGACCCAGAGTTTCGCAAGAGGACACGTCATGGCAGGGGACAGGGGGATGAAGGTACACACACACACACACACATATATATATATATATTTTCTTTGAATTCAAGTGGGAGTGGCCGCTGTTCCACTCATGGTTCCACTCCTGCCCTCAGGTGAGGGTGTCTCAGGACTGGATGGGCTGTGGTGCCACTCGTGGTTGTGGCAGTGCTTCCTTTCCCTTACCAGATGGAGGAGGACACGCAGAGCATCCCGGGCCCTTTCAGGGTGCTGCAGGATCTCAGTCAGGGCCTGTCCTACCAGTGAAGAAGGGCTGTTCAGCTTCATATCACTCCCAATAAGCATGAAACCTGCAGGGTTCAGAATGAGAGACAATCAATCTCCTGTTGTTATGGAAAATGTTCAAACCAGATACAGATGTCCTCTGCCCTCAGACCAGTGAGTGATGGTTCACTGTACCCTGCACAGGGACATTCTTTTCCCAGAGCTACTGCCCATCCCCTGATCAGTCATGCAGACTGAACTTCCAGAAAGTTTCTAGATACTTCTTCCTGTCCCCTGCTATTAAATCAATAGTGTCTTCCTGTTCAAGCAAGCAGAAAACCACTGGATTGCAGCTGAACTTGTCCAGGCATGCTCCAGGTCTCCTCTACAGCCACAGAAATCAACACATGCCAACAGTGCATGTGAACAGAACTGTGAACATGAAAAGTTTTTGCTCTGCTGGTCAGAAACTGTCCTGGCTCATGCACCATTCAATGCCAGACTCCCCAGATGTCAGCACAAAGAGCTCTGCATTTCCCTTCTCACTCATGCAGTGAGGATGCAGCTGCTCCTGGCTCTGGTGCTCTGTCCCAGACTCCGTGCCAAGGGTCAGTGGTGGAAGTCAGGGACTGTGTGTGATGAACTTGCACAGGGGCAGTACTCAGAGGCCTGAGCAGCTGGAAGCCTCTGCTTCCTGGCAGTACCAAGCACTGTGTCCATACTCATTCTTTTCTGCCTAGGAAGTGGTCACTTTTGGGGCTTTTTAGTGCTCTTTTCTTTTGAGACAGAAAAATCTTGGAAGGAACATGAAATCCCAACTGAACTGTGGACCATAACCTGAACTCAGCTCACAGCTGGTACTACCTGAACCACATCCTAACACTGGACTCAACATGCCTGAAATCATTGTCAGCCTGGCTCATTTTAACAAGTTCCTGCTCCTCCAGCCATGTGCAGTTCACACCACAGCCATATTCACCACAGTTTCCTGAGCTAAATAACATGGTTCTGCTGCCTGTGCAAAAATCAATCTGGGGAATGCCTGCAGCTTTCAAAACCAGGCCTTGTGCCAGGAAGAAGAATTAGGTTATCTGTACATATTCCTGTCACAGCACTGCTGAACTCAAAAGATTTTGTCATTCCAAATCTCAACATACAGATCTAATTGAGAGGGAGCAAGCACCAGCACTGCACAAGGAGCTGACACTGCTGAGACATTCCCAATGGAAGCAAGGGAAACCCTTCTCCTAAAAGGACCAAAGGAATAAGCCCTACAAGATTTATGTCACAGAAATCACAGCTACTTGCTGCTGCTGCTTCTAGAAGCACTTCTCCTGCCTCCTGTTGAAGTGTCACTAAATTTTCCATTAAAAAGTCTGAATGTGTGCTCCAGCTGAGTCCATTCCACGGACACAGGAAATGTGAGCCTGGAGATTTCAAACATAGAGAATGAATTGTTGTACTGCACTTTATTTCTTTCCAGTCATGAAACACACTTCACCTCACAACTGCTTTTAATTATACCCAATCCACAGCCACCTACTGTGCCCAGTGAACTGCTGATGAGTCCTGTGACACTGACATTCAGCCACACTCAGCTGAATCAGGGTCTGAGACACAAGGGCTGAGTTCTGGGAAAGCACAGGGCACACGCTGCTCCCAATTACCTGCCAGCACTGCTCCTTGCTTAGCTCATATAGCTTGGCAGCTGCCTAGAAACCACATCTGATTTGTCCAGAAGAAAGGAGACTCTTCCTACCTGCCCAGTTGGCCGGATGGGAGAACTGCTTGCTGCTCTGCACGGTTTTCATCGCTTCTCCCAGGGCTGCGCTGGCTTTCATCCCGTTTAACAGGGAGGAATAAAAAGCGTGCACAAACATTTTGGAAGCAGCCACAGGAATGGGCCAGAGTGACACAAGGACACATTGAGCCCCAGCAGCCAGGAATGCTCTTGTCAAGCCAATGACTCCATCAGAAGTGACTTTGCTGTTGGACTCTTGGTAAGAGCCGAGAACCACCAGCTTGACAGGAAGACGCAGATCCAGCACATCGGCCGCTGTGAGCAGGAACTCCTGGAGAGGAGGGCAGTCTGAGATGCTCTCCACATCACTGGCATCATCCTGCATCCTCAGGGATTCTGGGATTGTGTAGGGGTTCCCAAAAGAACTCTTGCTGCTGGCTGGGTTGCTGTCAGTGTTGGGTGTCAGGACCAAAGCAGCCAGTTTCCAGGAGACGTGGGTTGCAAAATGGACACATTCTGCCTGAGTCAGGGCACTCATGACTCTCTCTTTTGTTGACGAGCTGCCCACCAAGGGCTGGCAGCCAAGTAACTCAGACACCATATAGGCTTCTTCTTCTGCAGAGGGCATAGGTCCCCACAGCCACCTGTCCATAACTGCTGAAGGGAGCTTGGGATTTCCTATCACAGCTGCCATTGAGGTAGAACTGGAGTAAGCAGGAGTATTCTTCCTCACGTGGGACTACACAGAGAAAGAGAAAATGGGGTTCAAAGATCCGGTTTTTATGGCACTGGTAAAATAATATCCTGTCCCTGTGGCTCTAAACATAAGTCTGGTTGTCATAATTACAGGAAGACTGCATTTCTTTAGTTTCTTCTGTTTAACTATTCCAAGGAATACCTTTGTTTGAGTCTAGTTAAGACTCCTATCCCCAGATCTTGGGTGAACAAAAAGGTAAGAACAGGAAGCAACAGATATAGCCCAGATCCCTTTGAGGGCTGCAGCAGAGCTAAAAACATAAAGAAGACTCCAGGTTCTCACATTACTGGAACACTACTGCAATCACTCACTAAGTGGCTCCTTGTACCTATATTTCCAAGATCAGTGTCAGCACTGCCAGCAGCAGGTGCTGCATGCAGCTGATACTGAATGGAATAGCAGTAATGCTGACAAGATTCAGACCCTTTTGCTGTTCCACAGACTGTGCTTAACCCAGAGCAAACCAAGATGTGCCACAAAACACTGCCCACAAAGAGCAAATGTGACTTGGTGCATTCCCCCAGAGACCTGGGCATTAGAAATGCTGCTGCCAAATCTCAGCATGATGATACTTCTGCAGGATTCACCTGTGGGATTTGGCTTCCCTCATAGCTTTGGTGTCCTGAGATACTAGTGGCCTTCCCCACTCAGAATGCTAAAATGGAGGTGAACATACCAGCAATGTGGGAGGACAGTCAGCTTGGCAAGGAAGCACAGATCACAGACACCTACATCTCTGTAGCCTGCCATGTAGTTCCACACCCAGCACATGCAATCCTCTAGAGGATACCCAAACGATCCTTGTCCTTCCTGGCATGCTTGGGGCTGTGATTTTGTGCTGCAGGAACTACATCAGAACCTACTTCAGAGCTGTGGTGCTCAGACCCAGGGTGGCCTGTTTGTGGTTTTTGCTCTTGTGTCTGTCACAGCAGGACAGAGCTGCTGCTTTCTGAGCATGTAGCAGGACCTGCACCCCCAGGAGAGGCTTCAGAAGCAGGGTCAGACCTTGGAGCTGGGGCTCAGTGACTGGATGGACGGCACTGCGATGAGGCTGAAGCGCTCGTACAGGTACTCGTTGGAGGAGCTGCCCTTCAGGAGAGCAAAGGGAATGAGGTACAGTTCTCCCTCCAGAACCAGGATCAGCTGACGGTGCCGGCCAACGGGGCCGCTGGAATGCATCAAACCCTGAATGCAAAGGACACAGAATTAGTTTGGCTCTTTCACTCCACCCGTGTCCCCACCTGCACTTCCCTGCTCCTGCTCACACGTAACTGTGGAAATTTATTCATCTAGTTTATCATAAAATCAATTAGTTTTCACTCAGGAAAGATTAACTTCAAAGCATTGAAATTTGCTCCAGCTTAGACACTGGCACCACACAAAAAAAGGGTATGCAGGACTATATCCTTGTCTCTAGATTCCAACCCACATTGTTCTGTGAAAATACCACACTTCAGAAACCAGCCCCAAGCTGTCTGTTCTTGCTTCCCCACACTGAGAGGGTTTTGGTGTCTGTGCCAAAGGCTTACTCCTTCCATGGGTCCTATCAGTAAGTCGTAGAGAGCACGGAGTGGGGGCTTGGTGAAAGAAGTCTGCCTCCTTGGAAGCGATGATGTTCCATCCTTAGCAGGAGACATGGTACTGCTGAACAGGCTGGTCATGCTCTGACAGCTCCTGTGGGCAAAAGCGAAGGGAGAGGTTAGCTGCAGGAATGTGAGCTGCCCTGTGGCTACCCTGACTTCCAACAGAGACATGAGCCAGGCCCTGTCATCCAGGGCACTCTGTTCTGTAAGATGCTTCATGGGAGGACTTTAGGCTCCCATTCAGCTTCACACCCCAGTGAACAGTGACATTAATGACAGGATGAATCAGCTGCAGACAGCCTATGACACTGCTGTGGAGTTTCTCTACACACTCTAGTGCCTGCAGCGCTGTTCCCAGTTGCTCCTGCACACCTCTGGGCAGCAGCTGTGATCAGGCAGACATGAGACTCCCTGACAACTGACCACAGATACAGGAGGATTTGCACTTGGCTTGTGCACCAACTGACCTAGTATGAGACCAGAGGAAATGTGACAACAGGCAAACCACGAGACATCAAGGTTCTGCCCTTTTGCCGCTGCTGGGCAACACCTGGTGCCCATTTCTGATATTCCCAGAGCTCTGCACGTGATCTTCTGGCACCAGCAGCTTCAAGGGTCTGCCTTGCTGAGGAAATGAAGTTGCCCCATTCAGGGCTCACTAGTCCAGCAGCTGTGCTCCCCAGAAATGTTATCCTTGGCTCAGGACCATGAACAACCATTTCACTTGGAAAGGGTAATTTTCCAAAACATTTTAGCAGGTGGATCTCAAAGGAAAGGTAGGGAGGGCTGGGACATACCCCAACCATTTTTGATAAATTCCAACACACAGACTCAGAAATTGCATTTTTCTCTCTCTCTCCTCAGCTGCTGCACCAGCCTCCTGACCCAGCTCACATCATATCTAAAACCTATGGTTCCTTGAAGAAAAAAAGGAACCACTCACAAGGAATTTCCACATTATGGGCACACAGGAATAATCTCAGAATGTCAACAAAAGCCTGGTGTCTGCCCATGCTCTCCAAACCCAGATATCCCACTAACAGTACAAGCATGCTGCTCCTGCTGCTGCTTAGAGCTGCTGGAAACTCATCTGGGGGTTTTGTGCACCAGGGGATCAGCACAGGCTTGGTGCTGTGTGCTCCTCTCACACTTGTCTGCCTTGCTTCACTGCAGCACCTGACTGCAGGGTTCAGATTTATGAAGTACAGGTTTTAAAATCAGATCAGGAAAGAAAATCTGTGCAGGGATATCCCAGTGGTCCCCCAGGACCTCGTTCCCTGATCATCCCTGAGTGGCTTGTTGCCAGCAGGCATCACTTGCCAGCCCCACAGCTCATGTTCAACCATTGTTACACATTCATTTACTGCAGGGAATAGGGGCTTCATTACTCTAATCAGCAAAGCCCTCCTGCATCTTGGGTTTCCCAGCCAAGCAGCTCTAGATTTATTTCTTCACCACTCAGACTGCTTTTTATGAGAACAAAACCAAGGAAGCACTATAAATCTCTCACATCTCCTGCTTCTCTGTGTGTGTATGTACACAAAGAGTGAGCAAATCCACAGGGGAGGATGGATACATCTCTTGTGGCAGTGGAGCTGATCAGGAGCCCTGGCCAGCACATCCTTTCCTCCCAAAGAAGCCAACAAAAGGCTCCAGGTGCACTGATGATTTTTACCTTGCTCTTGTAATGCAGAGGATCCCCTGATGCCTGAGCAGTGAAATCTCTCATTTGGAAGCCTTTGCTCAGACTGCAGTGCTGCTGATTTATAACCCTTTGTACAGGCAGCCTGGCCTGCAGCAAGCAGAGAAACAGCACAAACAGCCCAGGCTTTGCTCTGCTCCCTCCCTTTGTCTTGGAGCTGCAGGAACAAAGCAAAGCCTCAGAGGACAGGGTCAGACTGACCTGGCTGACCAGCAGCCTCACAGCCTGCTGAGGATGAGTGGCTGGGCCAGGGCAGGAAGGAAGTGTTCATCCCAGAACAGCATAGGGCTGCTCCTGCCTTAGCACTAATTTATGATTTTAAACAAGTCAAATACTCCCCATGGCCAAGCACAGCCATTGGGAGGGCTGGAAATCAGGCCTGGTGTGCAGGGGTCTGACAGCCTTGGGAAGCTGGATACCCATCAAGCCTTCCTCAAAGAGACTCTTCCTAAAGATGCAGCCCTAAATCCACAATCAGGGCCTTGACACACACACCATACAAAGCTGCAGGAAGCTCCAGAAAACAGCCAGATCTGAGCTCCCTGTGGATCCTTGAAAGGATCCACAAGTATCTCCAGAACCCACTAGTGGTTGCAAAAAAACCCACAGCCCACCCAGCACTCTCTGCTAGGGTGGTCTGCATGTCAGCAGCTGCAGCACTGCATCCTGGATGGCAGAGAACCACCACAGAAAGGACTCCCCAGGCACTGCTGTCCCATCTGCCACCCTGGAGAGGTCAGATCTATGGTTCTCTAGGCCAAGTTGTCAGGCCCTGAGGGCAGCAAAAGGCTCCAGTGATCCTGATCAGCTTGCCCTACCAAAGCAGAGAAAATAGAAGCTGCAAAAAGACACGAGCCACTGTGGCTATCTTGGTGGCTGTACCAGTGGCATCCTCAGCTCAGACAGCTGTTGCCCAGTCCTGAGATCACCACAGTGTTCCCTCAGTGTTTCTTTCTCCTTCAAAGTCTATTTCCACTCAGAAGTTCCCTAAGTGAACTGTCAACTCCTTGTCTTTGCTTTTATAAGCAGAAATGACAAAAAAAATCCTACAATTTCTGCTTAAAAGCACCTACCCTGAATTCAGGGCTCAGCAAGACAGCTGCAAACAGATGTGGCAATGTTAGCTCCATCCCCAGGTCCCCCTCCACAGGCAGAAGGAGAGGATCAGGCAGGGAAGCCATCCAGCAGTGTCTCCTTATTTTTTCACCTCAGTGCTCATTGCAAGAACATCACAGACTCGGCTGCTTCAAATGCTTTCCCTGCTTCTATTCTGAGGGTGCTTTTAGTTAAATGCCCAAGATGCCCCATCCTTGGACTGCTCCTAAGAGCTGCAAATTACTCACTTGACAGACACCTGAGCTAAGTTCCTAGGTCTGGGTTCAAAGTAATGCATGTGGCTCCTGTGGAGCAGAAATTCAGAGATGTGGCATGGTTGGCCACCGCAGTGCTCCTGAAGATTAGCATTCCCTGGAACAGAACCACATCATACTTCCCCCTGTAATCAGAGGGACAATCTCCTCTCTTTCTAAGCCTGATAAACTAGCAAAACATCTCAGCAGTTCTGGAGATCTGCCTCTGTGATCCAAAACTATCAAGTACTCATAGTCCATCAGAGCAGCAGCTTGAACAGATACGCTTGTGGATTCTGAGAAGAAAACCAGGCCAGTTGCTGGTGCCAGCAGGCAGCTCCCAGTTCTGTGGGGATGCTGTAACAGTACACAAGCTCCAATGGTGGCTCACAACACTCCAGGCTGATCACATTTGCTTTTCAAGCTGAGAAAGGCCAAGGGTATCCTGTGCTCATAAACCACAATCGAGCACAGATCCAGTCAGAAACCCTGCGTTGCATCACGCAGCCACACTGGAAAAATTCTGTCTTCAATTTTCTTTCCAAATGGTTGCCCTAAGCCCTAATCAGCACAGTCATGTGAAAGGCTGAGAACAAGTTGTAAGAGGCAGAAAATGAGTGGAGATTTGCAACTAGTACAGTCCTGTAACTCTGGAAATGCACCATATTCCCACCTAATTGGTGCAACCCTTGAGATCAACAGAAACATTTATTTCTGTAACTGTGCAGGAGTGAGATCTGAGTCCCACATCTCACACACAGCAGGGACAAAACACAGCTCCCCTGAAATTGCTTGGAGTCTCAAAATCAGCACTTAGCCAGGAGAAGGGCAAACTCAGAACAGCTGCTCCTCTGGACAGTCATCAGTTACAACTGGGACCAGTCCTTGCTGGCTCTGCCCTTGAGACTGGCACTGGCTGCACCTAAACTTGCAATTTAGAGAGAAGCCCATCACCAAGACATCTCCTGCTTGCTGATCCCTGCAGCAGTGCTGCATTCTCACCTGTTCAATAGGTTGTTCCTGCTGACCATCCTCAGGAAGCCAGTTGGATCAGTCATTGAGTTCAGCTTGTTGTTCATCTCCTCAAACTGCTGGTCCATGATATCCCCAGCTTCACTCTCTGTCTCACTGCTAGCACAGGCTCTGGGGGAAATCAGTGACATGAAGGGCTCATTGATATGAGAAGGAGCAACAGCTTGATGATAAATGCTTGGCCAGTTTGAGCAAAAATGTTTTTCAAACAGAAGCTCAATGAAACACTAATGCCAAATCTTCCCTGGCTTGCCTTTTGTCAGGCATATAGGACAGTACCACTCCATTTCCTCCTATTCTGGGATTCCTCAAGTTTAGTGAGTGGCACACACAGGTGGGAGTGCAGGACCCTTTCTGGGCATTGCAGGCAGGGACTTGCCCAACAACAACAACAACAGCCCAATAATTCTAAATCCCCAGTCTCCTGACATTAATATCTAAATTTTCTCGTGCAGTTAGGGTGTTCATGGTGGGCTGGGTTGGGCTCAGTGAGCATTCTGCATGTGAATCATTCTCTCTATTTTGTACATTTTTGTTGTTAATGTTGTTGCTGTTACTGTTTGTTTCCTTGTCTCATTGCTGTTTCCAGTAAATTTTTCTTATCTGAACCTGTGATCTTCACCTTTTGTGCCTCCAATTATCTTCTCCAGCCACCAGAAGGAGGGAGAGAGGGGGAGGGAGCAAGCATGTGGTATTGGGGTTTGGAGAGTCTCAGTGGGACAATAAAACTGGGGAATACCTTTCCTAAACCACAACAATGGCACATCACAAATCTTGGAATTTGTACATTTAAGATAAACCTATGATGCTACATGATGAAGCCTCCTTGCATCTCATTTCTGCTTCTTTTTGGGCTCCTGACAGCTTGAAGCCTCTTTTCAAGGGCATGTTTCCCAATAAAAAGCACAGGTATTAAATGAACACACAACCCATACTTGTGCAGGCAACTAGAGCTGTACCTCTGTTGCTGTATGGATCTCTTGTGAGTGAATTTCCTGGTCAATATGATTTATAACCTGGTAAGTCCTGACAAAAGCCAATCACTTCATGAACATTGAAATGGGGACAGCTGAACCACAGACGGGGGATTTTAAAAAAAACAACATAAGGGGAAAAAGGGACAAAAAAAGGTTGTCAACAGCTTTTCCCTGCACATTTTTCTTCCAGCTGAGGCATGCTCAGCTCTGAGTCCTGGCACAGTTTGGAGTAACACTCACAGCTCCTTAAAGAGGCAAAAATCTTGAGTTCATGAACCCAAGAGAGCAGGTCACATGCTCTCTCTAAAGAGAGCAGAGTCTGTTCTGACACAAGTTCAAGCAGACTTTAAAATCCCTTACTTCTTTTTTTGCAGGAATGCATTACTTTGAGGATTAATTAGGCCAGCTGAAAAGAACCTTTCTAGCAGAACCTGAAGGCTGCAGTGTGGAACTGCACATCCTGTGCATTGCTTCCCCTCCAGAAAGTGTGGAGACATGCCCTGAAGGCTCACAGTACCTCTGACCCTGCTCACAGCAGTGTGGACAGCACTAACCCTTAAACCTGAACCCCAGGGCACTCCAGCAAGCCAGGACTGAGCAGTGAAGTTCCTTCCCATGTGCTGTGCATATTCACACCCTGCTGCTCTCTGGTGCTGGGCAGAGCACTGGGGCTGGAAGCTTCTGCTGGGGCACTGGGGGGCTGGAGAGCAGTGGAATCAGCAGGGCTGAGGGGGAGCACTGGAACCACACAGGGAAGATGTTTCAAAGTAGAAAGTGATGTTCACCCACATGGAACAGCCAGGATTTGTTTGCATGATTCCCTGCACGTGATTTTGACATGGGGAAAGAACGTCTGCCTGTGATTGTACCACACTGGTCCAAGGATCCTGGAAACAAGCATTAAACCCAGAATCCTTAACCAAAAACATAGCCCTACCATTACCACTAAGTGAGGAAGAAGCTGACACCCCAGCAAATTAAAAACTCATCCCAGAACCTGAAGACTGAAGAGCTGCCTTTGCCAGGAGGAGAATCCGTGGTGACAAACAGTTAATGAAACAAAAAACTGTATCTGCAAAACTGCTGCATGAGGTCCAACTGCAGATTTCAGTTATGGATCTTGTGTATCTGCATGTCTGCAGGGTAAGACTCAACAATCAACATGTGGGTTCTAAATTATTTACTCAGCTACAGCCACAAGCCACATGGGGGGGTGGTTAGAATTCCTATGGTATTTGCAGTTTTTCAAAGCAAACTGTTGAAAGAGAATTAATTACACTGCAAACTGTAAGCAGGATGAAATCTGTCCATATGCAGTCAGACATGGCACCTGCCTCCTCATCCAATCTACAGACTCACTACACAGCCTGTGGGTTTGGATCCTATTTGCATGTGCACAGAGTTGTTTGGCAGCGAAATAATCACGGTTACAAAAACAAAGCCTTTTTTTGTTGCTGCACTGAAAATTTGCCCCTTCTGACTCTCAGTTCTCAGACTTCTCAGCCAATTAGCTCATCCCAAAATGTTGGAAATTCAGGTGGGAGAGCAGAGCCCAGGAAGTCAGATGCCCTGATCCCAGCTCACCTTGTGTAGTAGGAATCCACCCCCAGAGCCTCCCTCACGCTGGAGATGTGCTGCTCCAGGGCTGAGTTTGTCAGGGTCTGCAGGGCCACGCTGTTGGCTTCATGGAAGTCCCCAGCACCTTCTGTCAGGCTGTCACCCAGGTAATATTCATGGAATTTCAGAATTCCTGCAAGGCACCAGAATCAGGAGGTTATTTCTGCAGGGCTAGAACAGTGCTGCCAGCAGCTGTCTAAGGTGATGGCACAGCCCCAAGCATTTGGCATTTCCAGCATAACTGGGGCAAAGTGTTCTGTGCCAGGTCTCCACTGAACTTCTCCAGCATTTCCAGCTTTGTTGTTAAAAATCTGGGTTTGTACTTTGAAGATAATGGCTCAAAGGCACAAAGGCAGAGGAGAGCTTTTACGAGATGCTCAGAATGCCTTTGCTATTGCAGCACTCATATAAATTATAAACCAGATCTTCTACACAAGCCCCTAGTAGAGTAATTCACATTTCAATTGATGCACATGAAAAATACCTATTAATAGTCTCTGAGCAAATTAATTGAACACACAAGGCTGAACAAGAGTGTTGTTACTACAGCAGAACCTCCTCACATCACACACAGTGATTTCACTCTATAAAAGGAAAGAAGATAGATTAAAGCACAGTGAATTATTAAAAGATAACATTTCACAATGGGTAAACCAGATAAAGGCCACTTCCTGTTTTGCTGAGAATTCCACTGCTACTGCAGATAAAACCTTCCTGCTCTCAGACTGGTCTATTCTTCCTGATGTAATTAATTCTGCAGCCTGTGATCAACAGAAAAAGGCTGCTCTGGATGCCTTAGCAGCATCAATTATTACACCAGTTAGAAAAGAGCAGAGAACAAAGAATAAAGCAACTCCTCCTGCAGCAACAGCAGCAAACACAGCAACAGCCAGGAGGTTCTGAGGGTTCCACATCAGGGGGTCAGTGAGGACCTGGGCTGCCACTGAAGCTGCTCCCTCTGTCAACAGGTCTCTGTGGCTGGACCAGAGTCACTACTGAAGAGCTCCCAGCAAAGTTTATTAAGAAAAACCCCTGAAGCACCACAGCCTGCACCCTTCCCATCACAGAACCCTCAAAGAGGCAGTCACAAACCATTGACCCAAACACTGGAAATGCTTTTCTCCAAGACTCACTTTGGGCAAGGAGGACACTGATCATGAATCCCAGTGGCAAATCCCACACTTGATCCATATTATTTTAATAAGCTCAGCCTGATAGTGATACTATAGAATTACTGGCATTTTATAGTGCACACTACAGGCCTGAGGAGGCAATTAGTGACTGGATGCACAGCAGGACAATCCCATCACTCAGACATGCAACATTGCAAAATGCTCCCAAAAAGTGTCTCTTCCAACCACTGTCATCCCATCTAAGTCAGGCATGTGTGAGTGCTTCCTTCCCTTCCTGAAGCACTTTTCGTGCAATCTAAAGAGTGCTTTTTATCTCTTTAGCTTTGTCATGATGAAGGGCTGCAATTATTAAATTATATCCAGAAAGAACTTGTTAAAATTTACAGTCATCACTTTATTAGATAATGAATAACAGCTGTCTGCAAAAAGCAATCCTCTTCAAATTAATCCTCCTTGCTCCTCTGTGATAAGTGTTTCCACATTCATGGGAGGATCAGGCAGTTCAATGGCATATCAGGAAGTGGGGATGCCCTTCTGTTTTCTGCAATCCACTTCAGTGAATAAACGTCAAAAGCTTTTGGAAGAATAAAGCATAGAACTGTAATTAAAGTAGGGATTCTTATGCATAGAAGATTCTCATAGAGCCAACATACTTGGAATTTCATTACTCTTCTGTTCTGCCCTGTGGGAAATATATACAGATTGGAGGTTGAAAAATGAAAATATTAAACATGTGAAACATTTCCATCTCCAGGTGAACATCAAAGTCCTGAATAAGCACTTCTGAGTCATTACTGCTGTGGCTGTGCTGTAGCTTTTAGTCTACTCAGCTTTAAGGTACTGGATGGAAACGATTCCCTCCTACATTCACTCTGGTCCCAAACTCATTCCTATTCTCCCTTTGTAAGGCTTGTTACCAGGCTCTTGTGTCCAAAAAGGAGCTCACCTGCCCCAGGAGCCAGCAGCCAGCTGTACAGATAACCTGCAGCCAGTGAGTAGTAGAGAACAAGTCCCCTCTGGCCATTCACAGTCTCCAGGACCTGGTCAAGGGTCACAGGAGAATAGGGATCTGAGTCCTGCTGCCCGGTCTGACGTTCCACGAGCAGGTCAGCAAAAGCCCTTGTTCGTCCTCTCTCTGCTACTGCCAGTGCCTCGTCATGGTGACCTAAAAAGACAAAGCCATCTCTCAGAACTGACACAAGTGTGGTCTGCAGTGCCATGTCCACGGAACAGGGAGAGTTGCTATCCCAATCTCAACAGAGACCTGGGGAAGCAATGTCACCCATTTCCCAGAAGAGCAGTCTCTGCACTGGAACACAATCCCACAGAATATATTTGCTGCAAAAAAATAACACAACAAGCCACAGAAAGGCTAATCAATGGAGGAAACAAGAAGAACCAAAGGGGTCCCAAACCCAGAGACAGACACTCATAGTGCTGTCCTGGAACAGAAATGCTGTGTTGGACAGCTGTGGAGCTGCCAACCCCCCAAGTCCAGCTGAGCTCCTGGCATGGGCCTGGAGCTCAGCCCCAGCCCCTGAAGGCAGTTCTTACCCAGACTGACAAGAACTCTCTGCAGGGCTTGATAGGAGGATGTCTGCAGGTCGAAGAGTGACAGCTTGTAATCCGTGCTCAGCTGCACCTCGTGGCGGATGGTTTCAAACAGCGCGGAGGCCCGGTACAGCTGGGAGGGAAACAGCCACAGTGACTCCTCATGGACACTGCACTAAGCACTGGGAATGCAGGATGATCCAGGGCCAGCATCCCCTCAGGCTGGGGAGCTCTGGCTCACACCACACATTTCTTCCCTGGGAACAGGAATCACCCAGAGGGCTCGGAGGACACAAGCCCCCAGCCTGGGCAGACCATGGCATACCTGGTGCTGGGACTCCTCCAGGTTCCCACTCGCCCACAGGGAGAGGCCGAGGCCATGACGGATCTTTGCTTCATCTTCTCTTCGTCCCAGCTGCTCTGCCAGCCTCAGTCCTGAAAAGGAGTCAGAGTGAGAGTGTGCCAGAGGGGAGAAGGGGCTGTAGCCCCTCAGCCCCACGGGGCTCCTGTGCAGGCAGGGACAGCCGTGGAGCTGCCAGCACTGGGACAGAAAGCGGGGCAGTACCAGTGGTGGGATGGTGAGCAGGGCAGGGACAGCACCAGGATGACCAGTGGGGCAGTACCAGTGCTGGGATGGTGAGCAGGGCAGGACAGCACCAGGATGACCAGTGGGGCAGTACCAGTGCTGGGCAGCTGCTTGCCAGCCCCCACATCAGCACCAGCATTAGAGGTGACAGACGCCCCCACACACCCAGCCCTCCCTAAATGAGGTCCAGGCACCATCCCCTGAGACACACTCAGTAAGCCCCTATCAGAAAGTTCAACTTTTAAACCCTAAAAGCCACATAGACAAACAAAATCACAGTGAGCTGTCAAACACTGCCAGAAGAGACACCTCTTGCCACATTCCTGGCTTGTTTCCCATCAGCTCTCCCCGGCCCTCTGGCAGGCTCTGCATGGTTTATGTGCTGAGCCAGAGCAGAGGGCCTGGCCTAAATGACCTGGAGCTCATTTCACTTCCAGCAGCACGTCCTGTGCTGTCCCTGCTTCCACACACTCCAAACCTCTTGCCTTGGTGGCCCCTGCTGACAACAGGGACACCTCCTCTGAGGCACCTCAGGTTTCCCCAGCCTGGGGAGCAGGGCTCTGGCTGTCACCACGCAGCTCAGCAGCAGCTAGCATTCCCAGGCTATGCAGGAATTCTGCAGCACACCAGGAGAAGGAGCTGTGTTTCATTTTCTCCCCTTCCAACAGCATACTGGAATCCTGCCAAGGTCAGTTTCATGAAAACCAAACTAACTGATGTAATACATCCTTCGGCCTCCAGCTTCATATACTCCAGATACATTGCTCATCTGATGCACCAGAGCCCCCAGTTTGATCAGCTGCTGCCTGCATGCTGCAACCCCCCCTTGCAGCAGTACAGCTCCCAGGCCACCACTGACCCAGCACTCAGAAGGCAGATGGCTCCTGGACACCTCAGGCTGAATTTCCCTTGTCTCTCTATCAAACAGTGCTTGCTTTCACTCAGACTTTATAGAAAAACACCCACTTTGTCTCACTCCTAGGTGAACATGTAAGAAGAGCCAGGTGGCTACCAGTAAGGCATAAATCTCTCCTAACAGACCTCTCAGGATCAGAGGGATTCATCAACTGGCTTTTCCCAGAGCCAGAGCCTGGTATGCAATGCCATTTATAGAGAAGGTTTACACCTTCAGGCACAAATGAGCTTTACAAAGAGAGTCTCTAAGTGCAGTCTAGATTCATGCTCTGAGGCAGCTAAGATGCTCCCAGGAAGGCAAAGATCATGCTTTGTCTAGAGGACACCAAGAAGGCTCCAACTGAGATGGCACACTGCCCATAACAACTCCACAGACACTACTCACACAGATGCTCAGCAGTAGCTGTGGATGTCTGCAAGAGCTTCTGCATCAAAGGCCAATTTCCCAGCCTCACCAATCCATGTCTTCAGGTCTCTCTTCCACCCTTCTGACCCTACCACAGCACGCTCTGTTGCTTCACTCAGCCTCTTACCTTCCTGCAGGTACATCACAGCCTGAGAATAGTTCTGTAAAGCGTGGTGAGTCCTCCCCAGGCTGCTGTAGGACACGGTTTTGGCTACGAGGTCGTTCATTTGCGCCGCAATGCTGAGGTGCTGCTCCTGATAAACCACGGCCCTCTCGTAGGTGCCCAAGGACTCGTAGGTGAGGCCCAGGTTGCCGTAGGCCCTGCCCTGGCCCGCGGGGTTGTCGGTCTCCTCGGCGATCTGCAGGTCCAGCTGGTGGTACTGCAGGGCGGTCTCGTACTCGCCCATGTGCTGGTACACCCCGCCCAGCCCACAGGCGGCGTCGCTCTCCAGGGCGCGGTCCTTCATCTCCCGGGCGATGTTCAGCTGTCTCTCCAGGCACGAGATGGCTTGCTCGTAGTTGCCCAGCTGGCTGTGCAGGCTTCCCAGCTCCCCGTAAGCCTGGGCTTTGTTAAATGCCTCCCCCAGCTCATGTGCCACTACAAGCCTCTTCTCAAAGCACACCAGAGCCTGCTGTAAACTTCCCATAGCCCTACAAGGGAAGAAAACAGCAGCGTTTATTTTGCTGGTATTTCATTGAGAGAAGGTGTTTTGCCATTCCCCCCGAGGCCAGCTCAAACCTTCCAGTAAGAGGCTTTTCCCCAGGGGGACAACCCCAGCACTTTGGAATCAATCTCCTCCTCTCTGGGCAGTGACATCAGCTTTGTAATTTAAGCAGTCAGCACAGCCCTCAGCACGCACAGGACTCTAACTCACTCCTGTGTCACATCACTGTGTGCTTGTGCCAAGGCCTCAAACACCCCCCACCAGTACCACATTGCATGGACTGTACTTGTCCTTACTGCCATTAGAACACACGTGCAGCTCTTACCTGTGCCCACTGCCCAAGCCTCGGTAGGCCTTTGCCTGATCTTGCATACGGTTCAAGCTTTGAGCCACAGACAGGTACTGTTCATAATACTTTATAGCTTCCTCAAAATCTCCCAGAGCCTCGTAACAATCTCCCAGGTTCCCATACGCTCGGCCCCGATCTAACACGGACTCGTTCCCACTGAGCTGCTGCAGCATGGCCAGCTGCTGCTCAAAGTAGCCAATCGCTTCCTCCATGACATTCATGTTCATCTTGGTAATGCCCATGTTACCGTAGACCTGGGCTTCGATGCTGGGGTCCTTCAACTTCTGCCCCAGCTCCAGCTGCTCTTCGTAGCACTTGAAGGCCATGGTGTATTTCCCAAGTGACATATACACTGCAGCAAGGTGACCATGTGCTCTGCATTCACCCGACATATCCCCCAGCTCCTGGTACACCTCCAGCTCCTGCGTGTGGTAACCTAAAGCCTTGTCGCACTTCTGTACCATCCTGTACGCAGAGCCCAGGGCTGCGTAGGCATTGGCTTCCAGTCTCCTGTCTTTAACGTGATGGGCTAAGCTCAACTGCTGCTCATAAAATTTTATTGCACCATGTACATCTTTTTTACAGACAAAAATATCCCCCAAGTTCCCCAGAGCTCGGAATTTGGCCTGGGAATTGTTCAGAGACTGTGCCAGGGACAACAGGTACTTTTGACACTCCTCTGCTTTGTTGAAGTCCATCAAGGCTTTGAAGGCCAGGCCCAGGTTGCAATAGGCTTTAGCTTGGCTCAGCTTGTCATGAAGATCCTTTGCCAAGGCGAGATCCTGCTCGTAGTACTTAACAGCTTCTCCATAGTTCCCGAGGCAATAATGGGCATAGCCAAGGTTGTGGCAAACTTTCCCCTCGCCTTCCATGTCCTGCAGCTCTGGGGACAAGCGCAGGTACTGCTCATAGTACGGGGCTGCCTGCACGAACTCTCCTCGCGTGCAGTGGAAGTTGCCCAAGTTGCTGAGGGCTCGCGCTTCGCTCTGGATGTCCCGCAGCTCCCGGGCGATGTTGAGATGATTCTGGTAATGCTGCAGGGCACGGTCGTGGGCACCCAGCGCCTGATAAGCAACCGCCAAGTTCCCGTGTGTGGATGCCTGGGAAGCACGGTCGTTGACTTCCATGGAGATCTGCAGCTCCTGCCGGTGGTACTTGACGGCCTGGTCGTACATGCCCAGGGCGTTGTAAGCGTTGCCCATGTTGCCGTAGGCCCGGCCTTGGGCCGCGTAATCGCTCAGCTCCTGCGCTATGGACAGGTGTGTCTTGTGCAGCCGCAGCGCCGTGTCATAGTCACCCTTCATCTGGTGAATGATTCCTGGAAAACAACAGGAGTTTGTTGAGTTTGAGCTCAACAAACACAGGGCCCTGTACTAAGCCTCTGCAGCACCCCGCACACCAGGGCTGCCGGCAGCCCGGCCCCTTCCCTGGCTCTTCGCACTCGGCAGGGCACAGCCCTTCTGAACAAACTGCCTCCAACGGGGAAAGCCCAGGGAAGGTTTAGGTTTTATGTTATACAAAAGCACCCATGCACCACAACAACTGGATACAGTCTGGCCTTATAAAATTGCTGGTTATTTCCAGAAGTGATACCTGGTAGCTCCAGAGTTCAGATTCAACACATCGAGTGAGAGCACTTACAGATGCTTTTCAATTTCAGTCGAATCATCTTGCATTTGTTATGAGACATGGGAACAGGAACTTGATTCTGCTGATGATACCACCCACACTTCAATTAAACTCTGTGTTAATAATGCCTGTGGCTACTTTGCAAGCACCTGTGAAGAAGCCTGGAGGTTTGGGAGCCACTGAAGGAGGCCCTGAAAATGTTTTTTGACATTAATTGCAGAAGCTTCAAGAGAAAGTATTTTTGGCATCTTTGGGAAACATGATGAGAACATGGAAAGAGGTACAGAAGTTCTCTTGGAGATGCAAAGAGGCAGCACCGAGAGACTTTAAATTGTGTTCCATTAACAATGTGAAGTGTCTTCTCTCCATCATGATGGGAACTCTTAAAAGCTGCAGAGGCTGGAAAGCCTGGTCTCCACATGGAGCCCGAGTGTTTGGAAATACCACATGCTTTGCAAAGGTTGAGAACCTGAGACTTCTGGTTGAACTCCACAACTTGTGGAAGGCTGACAGCTTGTGCTTTACCCTCAGTCCATCATCTCCTGCTCACCTCGTCCCAGAGTGCAGAGGATGTCCCTGCAGAACACTGCAGCAGCTGGGCTCTGTTACAGTCCATGTCTGCCCTGTTTAACACTGGATCACACACTTAAGGGTGCTTTCCATCTGCATCAGGGAAATGCAACAGAAAATGTCTGTTGCTTCAGCAGAGAGGCCAACTCTAACATTCTGGCCTGGAAACACACATTTAGATACATTTTTTTGCCTGTCAGCATGGTTATTTTGATGAGGTTTTGTTTTGCATGTGGATTAGATGAAAGAGGCAATTAAAACTTGACTTTTTGATTGGTACTGGATGCATTTTAAACAACAGTAATAGATTGTCTCAACAAGAACTGCATGTTCCCTTTCTCCAGTTAACTTAGCTCTGACAGAGAAGACAAAAAATATAGCCAAATAACAGCTGAAACGTGAGACCCTGAGCTCAGAGGCTAGGAGAACTATTCTAACACAAAGTGTGGAGTGGCTGAGTCAGCATACCAACTGAAAGTTATATTTAGGCTAAAATCCAACACTGAAAAACATTCTCTGCTGCACCAGTCCCTCTCTGTGTCTTCCCAGCACTGGAGCCACAGACTCCCCAAGACAAGATCCCACACTGGAAAAGAGACAGGGAATGTGTGCTGTGCTTTGCTGTTCATGCAAGGCCTCCTCTCCCAGCCCTCCTGCCTGCTGGGCACTGTCACATTAACAGAAACTTTCCTCATGCTCACTGCTCTCTCATGCTAAGCTGCCCACAAGCATTTTTGCATCACAAACCTATTTTGCCCCAAGGATCTGCCTCAATTTGTGTAAAGGAGGAGATTTGCAACACTAATTAAAAAGCTGTGATTGTTTTGTTTTCTGCAGTTCTCCTTATCTTCTTCATTCAGCTCCTCAAGACTTAGCTACTAAGAGAAATTAAGTAATTCATCAAGCTCTTTTCAATTACCTGCTGCTGATAACATCAGAGTACAATTAGCATCTACAAATGAACCAAGTGCCAACTGCCAAGCAGAAACAGGAGCTGATTTACAGAGTGGGGCAGCCTGCAAGGGCTGGGATTCAGGGGCTGCCAAGAAACACTTATTTTGATATCTCAGCACCAGCCCTGCTCTGCTGCTCTCAGCCAACTGAGAACACATCCCGAACGACAGCTGGAACATTGGCAGCACAACTGCCACAGCCATGGCAGAGATGGAAATGCATCCTTGGTCGCTCCCACATCTGCTGCTGTGAGGCAGCAGGAGAAACAGGTTTCACTTGCATGGAACTCAGTCTCTCCCAGCCTGCCAGCAGCGTGCCAATGCTGCTCCTTAGGAGAATGCAGGACTCCTATACCTTAGTATTTAAATGAGTATATCTGGAAAACAAACTTAAGTTAGGATTTGACCCATGTCTCTCAACTTACAAGGCAGCAATATATTGACATATCCAGCAGACAAGCTCCCAAAGAAATGGCCAGGTAATAAACCACATAGTTTCTTGCATTAGTGCAAGAATTACATTTATTCCTAACTCCTGAACAGCTCTCAAATGCATTTTATCTTTTCCTTTCCCTTTTACTAGGAGTTTGTGCTTTCTAGTGTTTTTCTAAGGAATTTAATAATTGAACATGGAACACAGTACAGCAGCACACAGTCTGCCAAGGGTCTGTTCAATTTACTAAGGCAGTCTGGTGAAACTGGGGTGACTAAGAACACAGCACCCAGCAGATCTCGGGCATCCTGGCAGCAGCTCTGACAGTCTCAGCATTCCACGACAAATTCTGCTCCCTGTCAGGACCTTACCTAGATTGGAGGAGGCTCTGCCTTCAGCAGCTCGGTCCTGCAGGCTCTCAGCAATGTGCAACTGCTCTTCATGGTACTGCTTAGCCCTCTCCAGGTCTTGCATACACCTAGCTGCATGGCCCAGGCCAGCGTAAGCTCGCATCTCGATGGCCTTCTCAGCCAGCTCCTGGGCCAGCTCCAGCACGTAGTTGTGGTAGGACATGGCCTTGTCGAAGTTCCTGCGGTAGTGGTAAGCACTGCCCAGGTTGCTGTAGGCTCGAGCTTCCTCCCTCTTGTTCCCCAGCTCCTTGGCGATCTTCAGATGCTGCTCATGGCACTGCACTGCGTTTTCAAAATCCCCCATTGCAATGTACACCGCTCCCATGTTGCCCAGCTCCCGCGCCTCCGACAGCTCGTCCTTGGACTGCTTGGCCAGCAGGACGCACTGCTTGTGGCTTGCCAGAGCGTTTGGGTAGTCCCCGATGGCTGTGTACACGTGGCCCAGGCTGCTCAGTGCTGAGGATGCTGCCTGCAGGGGTGAGAGAGACAATGTAAAATTTGTCAGGTGTCTGATGGTGCCAATCCTAGAAATCGAAACCATGAGAGGACATCCTGGTGAAACAATGTGACTATCAACTAGAAAACCTGCTCTCTGAAGCTCTGAACTGCTCAGGGCAGCTCATGTGGAGGCAGCAGGAATGGATGGGGTTGACTCAGGAGGGCACCTCTTTCTTTGATGTGTGCAGAGTGTGTTTCACTTGGCAGAGGGGAAGGACAGCACTGCAAAAATGCAGAGACCATTGAGGAGACAGAGAGAGTGATTGCTGCAGTTACCAACACCCTTCCATACCTCTGCTTCACCAAGAACACCATGCTCCAAAGAGCACAGTTCTTATTGTGCAGTATCAGGGTCCTAAGCCCCACACAGCCTTGGGAATGCAGTAAAGACAACAGCATTTCAGTAGCTGGAGCCTCTGTCCCTTAGGCACTTCTTACCTAAATATAGCTCTGTGAAAAAATCCAGGTTGCTACCACCAAGAAACAGCTGTATTTAATAAGAGAAATTATCTGAGAATCAGATTCTTTTGCCCCCTGCATCTCCCAGGATGCAGACCTGCCTTCCACCTGGCAGAGCCAGAGCTCCCAACCAGTCAGCAGGGCAAGGAGCCAAGGGCAGGGATGTGTTCCTCACATGCCTGCTGCCTCAGCAAGTGCTGACCCCGACTCTTCTGCAGTTCCTACGTGTGCATTTCCTTTGCTACCCAGCTGCTGCTGTGACCCAATTCCAAATCTCCCAAAAGGAGCTGTCAGGGTGAGGGCAGCAGCTGGCCAAGGGCTGCTGCTCACGGCTCCTGGGCAGTCCTGGCCCCAGCCCATCCTCAGTGCAGGCCAGACCAGCTGCTAGGACTGGGTCCTGCTCCATGCTGGTTGGACTGGCTGCAGAATTGGGGTGGTCTGGCCCTGGACAGGCTCTTCAGCAGCACAGTGACATAAATTCTTGCCTGACACTGTGAAGGAGAGCACTTAGAGGCTTTGAGGGGGCCTGTTTGGAGGCTGCAACAAAACCAACACAAAAATCATTGCTCTGAATTTTAATCCATTTTTACACAAATCTTCATGAAGCTTAATATATACAGAGTATTGAGTCATTTGCAACCTAAGTAGGGAAGAAAAGGGAAAAACCCAGATACATGCAGCCATCTTCCACAGACCAAAGTACTGAGTGGGGCCCATTACAGACCTCAAGATGCATCAGAGCTCCCTTCATCCTGGTAGGAAGCAACGTGCCCACTGCTGTGGAACAAGGCAAAGGCACCCCCTGGGCCAAGTCAAGCTCAGTAGAACACTATGAGAACTGACCCAGCCTGCAAGTTCAGAAATTCTGGAAGACCAGCCACCACCAGCAACAGAACTTCTGTTATTGCTGGGAAGAGAATAGAAATGTCTTTCTGGAAAACAAGGAGTCAGTGAAATCTGGTGTCTCCTGGGGCTGCTAAAATAAAAAAAAGTGGACATCTATGCGTGCAGATTGCTGAGGAGATGAGCTCTGGCCAAGAGCCATCAGGCAGAGACTCAGATGATGTTAATGGGCTATGGCTGGGGAAAAGAGGCATAAATGGAAAGCAGCAGATCTCAGATTGTGTGTGCACAAGGAAAACTTGACAGAAGCAGGGACTGCGTATCCCGCACATGGGAAGAAATCGTTAGGATGTCTCCTAGAATGGGAAGCAGATGATAGGAATTGAAATTTGTGAGGCTGGAAATGTTTCTTCTTAGGGCTCCTAATCCCTTTGCCCAAGAGCATGCCCAGGCTCACATTAAAGACCTAGAATGAAGGGTACAAGCTTGGCAACCATTCTCAGAGCATGCAAAAACACTTGGCTGACATGCCTGAGTGCCCAGGGCTGGATTATCCAAACCAGGATGTGGCAGGAGGACTAGTGAACCAGAAAAGAAAAATAAGTTGAAGGAGACAAAAAGAGAAATAGAAAATAAAGGATGAAGAACTGGTAAGAAATAGCACAACCTGGTTAGAAAGCCGGGGCTGTTTTTAGAGGCCAGGCTGTGGCTCACCCAGACAGACAAGGCAGGAAGGCCACCTCTACCCTCTGATGTATCCTTCATTACAGTGGTCCTCATGTTTTATCCTGCAGCAGCTCCCACTGTTACCTGATGTGAGAACAGCACTTCTCAGTCCTTTGGGAGTCTGTATGAGGACAGCCTTTGGCACTCCTGGCTTCCCCAGGCTGGGGCTGATTCATGCAGCAGCAACCCTCCAGCAAGATAACCATCAGTGCTCTATTTGCCCTGGGGGCAGTAAGGGGAGCCTGCCCTTACAGCAGTGTTTAGGAACAATTTGGTGATAACATCTGCTGGGTGACTCCAGGACTCACTTCAGGGGATTAGGAATAGGATTCTAGATTATAAATTCGTGACTGTATATTTAATAAAATCCCCCACATGACAGGATCCACTGGGAACCCCAAGTGGCTCACACACTGGGTCAGGAGGGCTGGGGTGTTCCCAGGTCACTGGCAGAAGAGCCCAGCTGTGGCAGGGAGAGCACAGAGCTGACACATGGCAAACAGACTGCATCTCTGCTAGCACACACCTCTGCTTGGTAGCAGCCTGATGTGAGACTACAGCTCCATACCACAGGGGGTTTGCAACAGCAAACAAAGAAAATCAATGTTTTATGTATCTGACAAAGACAAATTTTACAGCGGGGGTTGCTTACACCTCCAATTAAGCAATTTATCACTTTAATAGAAAGCAGATTCTTCTGCCATTGAGCTGAGGCACAGAAGGGAGTTCTGAAAAAGATTCTTAAGTGCTCTCTTTCCCTCAGAACCAACAGCCAGCTCAGGTTTTTCAGCTGAGTAAGGTAGAGTCTGATGTTAAGCAGATGTGCATCACAGAATGGCACCTGGCAATTTGGAGAGATGCATTCCTTGGGTATTTCACCCTTGCTGGAGAGTGGTCATTTCCCAATGATGTTACATTTAAACAAATCTTCACCTGACTGCACAGCCTGCTTAAATAAGCACACTCTATATGGGTGAGGTGAAAATGCTCTGCCTGGTATCTCACTGTAAGGTACCCTTAATCCCTGAACACAGACACTAATTAAGACTGATCAGAGATGGAGCATGCCCTGCTGCATGCTGCTTCTTTCAAATTCCCTTCTCCCTCTGGGCACAGAGTAACAGCAGCTTGATCCTACAGATGTAGTGGAACTGTATCCAGCAGATCACCATGCATATTCATCACAGCTGTACTGGGGGCAGGCAGCAGCACCTCTGAAAGCCAGTGCACCTCCTCACGTGCACCCCATCACCCCTCACCTGCACGCCCTTGAATGCAAGCAAAGGTGTGCTGGTTCACTGAGAGTGCTCTGAGGATACTGAGATTGTTCCAGAACAGACACACACAGAGCTCTGAAAGCACAGCCTGAGTGCTGTGGTTGTCACCACACACAGTAAAACCTCACTGTGCCCTGTGCTGCTGTAACTGCTCCAGGTAGGAAGGGCACATATCCAGCAGGGACATATCCCAGCTCTTTCTCTGCAGGAGCTGTTTGTTTTACAGCTAAGGACCAAGTAACTGCTGTGCACACAAGCAGGACAGCACTGTGATGGGGGTAGTTCCAGGACCTGCTAAAATGATCATCTGCTGTAAATTGTGTTTTATCTCCACTTCTATTAAGCCCCTTCATCATTTCCTCAGAATCCACAGGTATGCTCAGCCTGGCTTGAACAACGCCTGATTTATGCACTAAGACAAGTCTCGCAGCCAAACAGAGCAGGTGCCCCAGCAAAATTAAAATTTGTCCTTCTCTCCACCCTTTAAAGGTGAGGCTGATGTGCCAGTACCATATCTAGCTTCTTCCTTTGTGTGCCATTACAAATGATCAGTATGCAGAAAGAAGGAATGAATTTGCTTTTAGATAATTATTTCCAGGGGAAAAAATACACTGAAATCAATATCCCTGCCAATCAATATCCCTATTTATTTGTAGAAGGTCTCAGTCTTTTACAAAGAAGCTACCAAAGAGTAAACCCCAAAAAAGCCAAAGCCATGGAACAGAAGCACTAGTATCTGAAAGCCTGAAAGGAGCTTTGTAACTACTAACAGAAAGAGAACAACCAAGAATTAATGACAGAATAGAAAGACTCAAAATACACAGCATAAAGAGATGGTCCAGGTCCCCACTTGATTAATGGGTAAAATCCACAGCTCTGCAAACATCACAGAGCTGCTGCTCACAACAGAGCCTGCCATGGACTGTGCTGACAATCTGCTCCCAGCCCTCTCTGCTCTTACTTGCTCAAGAAATTGTTAATGTTTCAGAGGACTTCTCATTTTCCCTGTTCCACAGCAAAAGTATCACACAAAGTACTTGAATCCCAGCAAACCTGAGCAGCACTGGGGGTTTGCCTGCCAGACCATTCAGAGTCACTCCTCTTCAAGGGGAATGCTGACTGTCAGCTGTTCATTTGGAGATCAAAATGATGCTGCTCCATTCCAGTGGAAAATCCACTGACTCCATCTCCTCCATTACCATTTAGGAGGAGGTGCCTAGTTCTGCCTAGAACACTTTTAAAAGTAAACCTGAGCTACACCCTTAACAGAATAGTTTTGCAAATAGATTTAACCAAGAAAGCTGAAGCAACAACCATTCCACTCCATTTTTAGGAGTAATTCTGCCTGTACTGAGCAGGCTGTTCATGTTTACTGTGGGAACTGGTGCAATACCCCTGCCCATGTGGTGCTGGGGACCTGGGGGAGTGGGCTGCCTTTCTGAGTGGGCTCTGCAAAGCTCCACTCATTCTGCAAAGCAATCACACAAAATACACCAGCCCAAGAACACTAAGAAGGAGATCTCATCATTGAACCTACACTTCACCAGGGGTTGATCTATCTTTACCCCAAATAGCCCAAATTTGGTTGCTTTCTGGACACAGTCTGAAAGGCTCCTGTGTGCAATCACTTCAGGGAGGATGGCTGACTTGGCATTTTTAGTAGTGATGTAAGTATTCCTCATTTAAAACCACAAGCTTCTCCATGGTGGTGACCCTGAGGAGTGACTCACCCTGGTCAAAGTCAGTCAGGAAGAATAAACCAGCAAGTCACAAACTTGGATCTAAGAAGTTCAGAGCAGGCAAAGAAAACAAACTCCTACAGCAGTGTGCTGACCTGTGCCAACCCTTGCTACTCTTGCTCATAAGCTGGACATCCCCTCACTGCAAACTCAACACAGGAGAAAAGCCCTGATTGAGGTGGGCATCCTGAAAACCCAGAGAGTGCTGCAGCTCCTGCATGAGTTTTCTGCTTCCTTTTTTTTACTGCAGCCAGGTCCAGGCCTCAGCAGTGTGCTGAGCTTTGCAGACACTGTGAAAGTAAAACCAGAAGACTGCTTTTCTTTTAGCTAAAATCCATGTGCTGTGGAGGTCAAATGGGGACACTTAAAGGAGATCCTCAGGAAGTATTACATTTCCCTCTTGAGTCCCAAGTCCAAACAAAACAAAGCATATGGCCTTTTAGTGCATTCCCAAATTTCCTGCACCGGTCAGATTTCTCTTAGTTCTGCTTAATCCTATCACTTTTGAACCAGACAAACCTGTATGAATCCTGTCAAGCTGACTCTAAAATAACCTGCTAAAGACAGAAAGAGAAAGGCAAAGAATTTATACCTTTGGATACAAATCCAAATGCTGAAGGTCAGACACTAAGGCCGATTCACATCACTGAACTCATCCTTTCAACCACATAGGTGATTCAGTCCAAGCTGTAATGTAGCACTAGAGGACCCACAATTCCCAAGTAAACTCCAATAGTAAGTGTTCTCCCAGCAGCTGGCACTCAGCCTTCCTCCAGGGTACAAGGCAGTCTGTCCTGGATCCCTAATAAAGCAAGACTGCTGTCTGCACTGAGGCTGGAATAATTTCCTCATCACAGCCTGTCTCTGACATCTTAGGCTATGTTTCCAGGCATGACAAACTGCTTTAGCCTGAAGACTCTTTCCAGTTCTCATTTGTGAGGTATTTATATCCTGTCCTCATTTTCCAGATTGTTTGCAAACATAACAAAACAACTGTGGTCATAAGATTTTCAGATTTCTCCTCTCTGAAATATGTGGCAGCCCCAGGGTCAGACCACCTCCTTGTATGGCTGAGTGCCACACATCCCACAGGCAGGGACACTGCCATGGGCTCCCTCGGGCTGCAGCTCATCAATGGATGGGATTCTCCACACTCCATCCAAGACTGCAGATAAGGAGCACATCCTCTATAAGATCTAATTCAGAAGAATAGAAAAAAAAAAACCCCATTCTGCTGCCCCAATTCATACAAGTTCAGGGAAAAGGCTGAATCCATACAGCCCTGCTATTGACTGAAGATGTGGCTTTACAGACAAAGCAGGGCTGCAGGGACACCTGGAAAACATTTCCTCTTCCCCTCAGGAAAGGGCAGAAAACCTTGGCTTTACAGAATTTACAGATTTCATTAGAAAGGAATGATCTATCTTTCCTTCTGCATCTCCTTCTGGAAACAAGGTGAAATTTGATCTTTGATCTGCACAGCCTGACAGAGAGGAGCTGCACTTTACCAAATGTGGGAGTTTTATACTGAATTTCATTGCTTTGAAGGGGACTGGGAAAAACTACCAAAACTGCAAATCTAAATAATTACCAGTGGCTGAGCTGGTCACAAAGCATGTTCAGACAGTTGGAGAATCTTCAAATTCCCAACAGAATCCAACCAAGGATTATGTCTATCCCAGCAACCAATACTAATACTCCTCCTCCAGGGATGCACAGGGGTTGATGACCCATCCCAGCCACAGCTCCAGATGCAGCCAGCTCCATGGCAATGCCCTCTTTAGCAAAAAGCAGAGCACCCAGCTGGATTCTGGAGTCTCCTGGGCTGCAAGCCCATGGTTTCCCTTTCCACTGGGAATTTCTGCATTCTGGTATTTCCCCTGCCACACAAGAACCCTCACAGATATGCCAGAGCAAGGTGACACAGAAAACCAACCAAAGCCTGCTTAATAAACATCTTTCTTCTGTGCTACTTAACTACTCAGTTCTAATTATCATCTTCATCATCCCCATTTCCTGCAAATAGTCAGCCTTTCTGAGCAAAATCTGCTGAAGCTGCAAACATGAACTCTGCCTTACATTTGCAATCGTTTTAAAAAGCATCTTGAGACAGCAAAACCTGGTTCATCAGTTACTGAGCACACCCACCTGCTGCAGAGAATTTCCAGAGCCACAGATGCTCATGGAAATGTCCAGGGCAGCAGCCAGAGGCTCATACAAAGGGTCACTAAAAAGAGGGCATTGAGACCCAGCAGTTCTGCACCTTTTCCTTCCAGGAATAGCTGCTTCCAGAGGGGGGTGGGGGGAAATCCCTTCAAAACCAGGCCAGGAATTCTCTGCTGCAAGCTGTTGGTCATCATGAGTCAACCCAGGGGCAAGACAGCACTGACACAGTCCATCAGTCCATCCTTGGCTCTTTGTCCTTCCCTCAGCCACACCTCAGAGAAAAGGAGCACCAGAAAGTGCTCAGCTGCACCTTCACTCCAGCCCTAGGGAGAATTCAGGGGTGCAGACAATCCTCTTTCTCACCCAGGACCTTCTGCTCACTCCTGCATAGTGAAGAGAGATGCTGCATCCCAGGGAAAGGAGCAGTTCAGCTCAAAGTGTGCCTGCCAGCCAACCTGGAGGGGCTGCCAGCACCCAGTGGCTTTCTGGCAGCAGCCTGCTTCCCAAGAGCTCCGTGCTGGCAGCACAAGCATTCATTTCATGAGGTTAGTTTATCATCTTGCCATGCTGCCCTGCTATTTCTGAACAGCAGGGCTGTAATCGAAGGCGTCTGAGGGCCCAGGAGAGAAGGGAGCTATGACACTGAAGAGTTCCTGTGGTGTCCATGGTCTGTGCATGGCAGGATTCAAGGGTTTGGACACTGGACCCAAGAAGGGGCTCCACAGCTCTTCCTTTCCTGTCCATTTCTGCTTGTCAGCCACTCACAGTTCCAAAACTCAAGTATATTACTTCTCTAAACAAAATGCTCTGGGAGGAACATAGGGCCTTCAAAATGGTCATCAAAAAGGGCCACCCCAACCCATCCAAAGAAATCACACACCACTGGGTCTACACTGGAATTCTGGTCTTACAGAATTCCTAATATAAGACAGTTCTGGACACCTGAAGAGCAGCTAGCAATGAAAAGGGACACAGGGGACTATTTACAGGCATCAAAAGCTTTCACATTTACATTTTGATTCTATTCTTTTCTCTGATCCTGGCATAGCTTGTCAGCTGTATAATTCTTGTCTAAATCACAGCCTGTGATGTGGCATCAACACACCCTACCTACAAGAGTTACCTGATGGTTTCCAGAAGATTAGGTTATCTGGTGTTAAAAGCAAAGCAATTAATTCAGAAATAGAGTACAGACATAACATTCAGCACCTCCATTATGGGCTGGTGTAACTGCAGATCACTCTGAGAAGTCCACTCTGAGAAGAAACAGGCTGCAAACTTCTGCTGCACATCAGAGCCAGCTTTTGTGACAAGAAAAAGACAACAAGCTGAAATAATGTGATGCAGTCTTCCCTGCTAACATCATCTGCCACTCCTCCTCTGGCACATCCCATTACCTTGGCTGCTGCTTTAGGGAACTTCTCCTTGTACAACTCCCAGTGCTTTCATGAGCACTAAGCAGAGACTGGAAAAAAGAGCAGCGGCCCAAGCTACCAGAATGGGATTTCCTCAGCACATGAACTGCTGGACAGTACGTGCTGACATCTCAGTCCCAGAGAGCACAGAACACGTCATAAAAACATGAGGCTGGTGCTGCTCCAGGACAGGGCAGTGACTCATTATCCACCTTTAACAATTATCAAGGAAGTAAAGACTACATTTCACTCCACTGCAGCCAGGTCTGCTCAGAGTGGACCCTCTTGTTCCTGTTCAGTGGCACTTTACCCCTGCACAGGCAGCAGTTCCTTGCTGCAGGACAGGAGTGGGTGAACTCCAACAGCCTCCAGCCAGCTCTGAATGAGCAAGGAAAAGACAAACCTCTACCTAGGGGCATCACCAGCCCAGGGAAGTTTTATTTTCCACCTCTGCACAAATTGATGAGCCTTAGAGCCAATGCCAAGAGGGATGCCCAAAGATCAGCTCCTGAGGTGCTGAGTCAGAGCTCTGCAGCCCTGCCCATGTGTTCCCCCTGAGCTCAGATGGGCTGTGCAGCACCCCCTCACTTAGGATGGGATGGTTACACTTGGTACTGCTGCCATGGGGCCACACACACGAGGAGTGATGCCCACCCTGCCACCAGTGCCATGGCTGAAGCAGGGACAGGTACATCCACAGAACTAGCTCATTTTGAATTCCTTAACCAGCCACTGCACCTGGTAAAAAATCCAACCCATTCCTTGCCTGAGAAGGCTGTTTCATGGTGCCCTTCACAGCATCTCAACTAAACCAGCACAGAGCAAACTTACACATGTGTTCAACCCCCCCAATTTCCCTCTTAGAGACATTACAGGTATGCCAAATCTCAGCAACACCTGCCCCATGCTCTCTCTGGACACAAGAACAGCAAAACAGCTCAGACTTCTCCCCACACTGACTAAAACAGCAAATGGCCTGCCTGGACACACAGTCAATGTTTGTAACAGGAGCTGCACAGACTCTCTGTGCCAAGGAAAAGAACATGTAAAATCTTGAGTCCCTGTGAGCAGCTGAGATGTTTCCCTGCTCAGCTGACAGCTCCCCTTCTCCAGGCCTGCCTGGGGAAGGACAGACCTGAATGCTCCAGACAGACCCTCTGCAACCTCCTCCTCCATTTATGTCTAGCACTACCCAGCAAACATTTGCTCCAGCAGCCTCAGAACCTGACAGCCCCTCCAAAGACAGCAGCATCCCATACAAAGGAGCACTTTTTACCTTTTCTGCCAATTCTCTGTACAGTCAGGGGTAAAACAATTACCTCACTACAGTCACACACCAAATTCCCTTCTGCTGGAATTCACATCAGCCCTACTGCAACTTTATAACATTTGCATTATAAAAATGTCTGCAAAAGAGGCCAAGAAAAACAGCTTTTTGTTCAGAGGAAGCTCTGTGGTCAAAATGATGTCATCAGAAAGCGCCAAATTAATTTCCTGTGGTTACATCCTACAGGAAATCCAAGCAGCTCAGCTTTCTTGCTAAACCAAGTAGTCATTTGTTGTCAATAACTGTTAATTATGTGCCCAGATGTGTCATGAACTAAGGACTATTACGATTAGCCCTCATTCCCTGGGCTCCCCCAGTGAGATCTGTTTAAATCAGTGGGCTGAAGACCAGGCAAAATGCTCCAGCCCCAGGTCTCAGGTCAGCCTGGGGTTCTGGGGCTGCTGTGCTCATGCCAGCACATCAACTCCCCTGCTGCTGCCTGCAGACCCCACAGTGGGGATGTGCTGGGCAAAAAAACCCACAGGAGAACAGCAGCCACACAGGTTCCCCTGTTAGCAGCAACAGGGACCTCGACCAAGAAAACTGCAAACAATGACAAGTAACAGCTTTTCTGCTCTTCATGAACAGAAACAAGGAAATTAGGAGTGATTCAGGAGGTTTTCCAGCTGGTAAAATAATCAAGGAAATGTCTAGGAAGTCCTTCCCCCAGCCACAGTCCTTTCACAGCCTACTGGAAGATGCATTTTTCCAAGGCTTACTTGATATTTAGCTTACCAAGTAAGTTAGTAAAGTAGTAAAGCATTTAGCAAATTCTAGCAGATCTTTTCCATAACTTACCAGTGGGAAACTGATCTGCCTCAGTTTTTAGATGTCCCCCAAAACTACTTGTGCTTACATCAATTCTTACCTGCCCTGCTGCCTCTAGCTCTTCCCTGTGCCTGCCATGCAACCACCACCAACCTCCTTTTTCCCACTCACAGTAGAGGGGAATCCCTGGAGAAGGGGATAGGTTTTGTATCTGTACACTAAAGTATTATTCTGTCCTTACAGTGAACTTTCAGTAGAAATCCCTAGGGATAGCCTCCTCAGTTGTGCAGCCCACTTCCCTGCACTGGCAGGGAGCCCAGCATAATTGAATGGTCAGGAATTGAATGGCCAAGGCAAAACAGATCCTGCACAATTTGTTTTCAGGTTTGCATGGGTTCTTTTTGTTTTCACTGGCATTTACACTAAGTGTCTTATGCAAACACTGGGGACAGGGATCTTGCCCATTTCTTGTCTGGAAGAGGCACAGTTTAGGATGCAGTTTAGCAGAGTCCAGGCCAGCAGCACCTGTAACATTGGGAAATGTGCTGAGGACAGCAAGGGCTCAGCTGCAGCAAGGTGGTACTGACACTGACCCAGCAGCAGCTCCCACCCCTGGAGCCCAGGGTCCTGTGCTGCAGGAACATGGATGGGAAGGGAGAGGGAGGCAAAAGGACCTGCCCAGAGATGGGGGAGGCAAACAGACAACCCAAGCATCCTGCCCCCTACCCTCTCATATCATATCTACTGGTACAAATACTTTACTTAACAAAAGGCAAGTGGACACCCAGGAGAAGTCACAGCTTCCAAATTCTTGGGGTAAAATAGGACAGACAGACCAGGCTTTTTGATATGTTCAGACCTGTCTGGAAAACCATGCAGTGCAGACTACCAGCTTTGATTAATAAGCTTCCTACCTCTCTGTCCTTGAGCTTCATGGCAAGCACCAGCTGATGTCTGTGGTTAGTAAGGGCTTCCCGGTAATTTCCTTTGGAGAAGAATGCAGAGCCCAGATTTCCATGAGCTCGGCATTCTCCTGTCTGGTCACCTGTGTCACATGCAAACAAAACAAAGATTAGCTAATACAGGCACTGTTGCAAGCATCCAGTGGGAAGACTGAAACATGGGGTACAAGTCATGCTCTGGTGTGAGAACCAGCATTGGAACAAACTCATCTTTATGTTTAATACACAGCCAAACTTCCCTCTTTGCTGGCCTTCTACAACAGCCATCAATCTTATTTTTAGAATTGTTTTACTTTCTTCTGTGGCCTAACACTTGGCAATTTTCCATTCCTCCCTGTTTATTCCTCGCTTGACATTGTGGAGGTCAGTCAATGGCCAAGGCCTAGAACAAGCACAAAGCATGCCAGCTTTCCCCAGGAAGAAATCCTGCAGCACAGCTCAGCTCAGATGTACAAAGTGCACCTACAACCACGTTCAAGAGAGCAGCTCCTATGCTCTCAGTGAACAGTCCTAGCTCCAGCCTTTGGGCATTGTCTCTCCAGCTCTGCACAGTCAGGGATTTGTTTCACACCTGTCTGCTCTCCTTCAGCACCCCATGAAGGTGAATGCTCTCACTGCTGTGCAGAATATACTGTACCCAAGAGGGATTTTTGAATTTGTTTAAACACTCTTTGTTCATCGTTGTGTCTCTACTGATTTGTTCCCTCCCTGGCTACTTCCCCAGAATCTCAGAGTATTTTGTCCATCAAATACTTGGAAAAGCAGATGGCTTCAACTTAAGACTCATGTAAGGCTTTGAGCCCAAGTCTACACAGGGAATAAGAGCAGTTCCACATACATGACATCAGGTAATTAGAAGACCCTGTAAAACCTTAGCACATCCATTGATCATCTCCCCACCACACAGGCAGGCAAACAGGGATTCACAAACCCGCAGCCTGCACATTCCAGAAGCTTCAGATTAGATTTAACAGCTTATGAAAACTAACCTAGCTCTTGATTTGTTTCCCCAGTCCCAACCCAGCACTCCAGGAACGAAAGGAGGACTCTTACCTAAACTCTTGGCTACGTCCAAGTCCTGCTGCATGTATCCAGTGCTTTTCTCCGTGTTCCCGAGCGACCAGTACGCGCTGCTCAGTGCAGAGAACACCGATCCCCGCAGTTTCAGGCTGCACGTGCCAATCTTCAGGGCAGCCTCCAGCACCACCACTGAGGCCCCGTGGTGGCCTGCAGTCAGGAGCTCCTGGCCGATCACAGACACCACAACAAAGGGGCTCTTGTCCAGCTTCATCTTCTGCAGTTGTTGGTAGGTGGGCTCCAGGGATTCTGAAGCGCAAAAATGAAGACAGAGGTGCTCAGCAAACCAAGTTATTTGCATCAGGAATCACCTTCACAACTCATCTTGGTTTTTTTGTGAACAAATGACACATGACTTAAGGGCCAGAAAGCCCAAACACAGTGAAGATTTATTAAGGGAGCTTGGGGCTCAAAGGTACCATCTAAGATCTGGCATATGAAGACAGATGACCTGGCAAGCTGCTGTCTGCCTTGCAGAAAGCACTTCAGGAAGGCAGCGTAAGAACAGAGCTTAGAGCAGTCTCAGCACAGAGCTGTCTCATACTGAGCTCTGAAGTCTGGCCTAATGGCAGAAGGAATACAGAAGATAGCTGTGGAATTTTGTAGGAAACTGGAAATGGGCCATCTACAGTGTCTGAGAGCACTGCAGTTTTTGCTCTTTCAGCACAAACCTTCAGATGAACGTCTGCAAAGTCAGTGCCTGTCCAGATACCCAGGCACATGATGTGTGCTAAGAGAGGTGACCAAAACTGCAGAAAGAAGCTGCTCCTTCTGCAGGGGACAGTGCTCCTGTGGCATGACAGCACAGGACCTGCCCAACTGCTTCCATTTGTCTAACTGCAGCAGGGAGCACAGTTGATTCACAGCTGCAGGGCAGTCAGCCAGAGATCATCCTGCCAAATTTGGGGATGCTCCCACAGAATACCACATAACCTGCATTCTAAGCAGCAGCCTTAGTACCTTTGGGTAGCAAATCAAATTGCATTCATCAGGTAACTGCTGTATAGGACAGAAACTTCCAGATGAATTTGTTTTGGAGGATGGAGAAAAACACTGTAAAAAAAGGAAACACCAACAAGGATATTTTTTCATTTCAGTGCTCCTTGGCTCCTAAGCCCTGTGGCCCCCAGCACCATCTGCTGAGGATGACAATTACCATGTTCCCTCCTGACTAACAGCATTAGGACATTGCAGCACAAAGCCTGCAAGAGAAACAGAGCTAGGAGGAGACAACCCCCTTCCTCCAGAGAAAAAACTCTTGAAAATGAGGACATGATGAAAGAGAGGCAAAACACTGCACAGCTCATATGGCTTCAAGGTCTCTGTGATTTCAAACATTGCTTGAACAGAAGTGAATTAGGAGAGCAGCCTTTTTGCCTTCTGGAATGCTGTGTTTTGAGAGACAGCAGTACCACAGAAAAGCTGCTGATGTGCTCTTCTGGGCAAACACTGGCCTGGGGCATTTCAGATGTGCTGCTCCCAACCAAAACACTGTGGGAAGCTGTTCCAGTAACAACACAGTCAGGGCCACAGCAGCACACACCTCTGCCTGCACTGATACTGGAGAAAGGAAAAAGGAACGAGGACTCCATGGGAAGTGCTGTACAAACCCAGTCTGATTCATCTCCAGTGCCCCTCGAGCTGGCTTACTGTCCCACTCAACCAGAAGGACAGTTTTTGTTCCTCCTGTAACTTCAGGCTCCATTCTTGGCATCCTCCTGACTCAGCAGAGAAGTCAAATCTTGAAATCTTTCCCTTCAGGCCTCCAGGTTCTCCCACCTCAGACGCCGGGACCGAAGCTCCCACCTCTGGCCATCCCAGCAGCAGGAGACAGCCCTGAGAACCCCGGGGTGCTTACCTCGCATGGGAGACTTCATGGCAGCCTCCACCATGCCCACCAGAAGCTGAAGGCTCTTGGGATCCTGCGCCAGCCCCGAGGCAAAGGCGGCCAGAGCATCGGCATGGCGTCCCAGGTACTGCAGGGCCACGCCCTGACGGAAGTATGCCTGCAGGAACAGAGGCAATGCCCATCACTGAGTAGGAAAACAGGCACAGGGAGCACAGCTGCCCTCACAGGGAGCACAGCACAGGGAACACAGCACAGGGAACACAGCACAGGGAACACAGCACAGGGAACACAGCACAGGGAGCACAGCACAGGGAGCACAGCACAGGGAGCACAGCTGCCCTGGGCACAGGGAACACAGCACAGGGAACACTGCACAGGGAACACAGCACAGGGAGCACAGCACAGGGAGCACAGCACACAGAACACACCTGCCCTGAGCACAGAGAACACAGCACAGGGAACACAGCTGCCCTGGGCACAGAGAACACAGCACAGGGAACACAGCACACAGAACACACCTGCCCTGAGCACAGAGAACACAGCACACAGAACACAGCTGCCCTGAGCACAGAGAACACAGCTGCCCTGAGCACAGAGAACACAGCTGCCCTGCCCTCAGGCTGCTGGACAACAGGTTGCACCACTGCACTCCAGCTTCTCTGGTTATGCTGGCTACAATCAATGCCACCCAGCACTGCAGTCTGTGAATCCCACCAGTGTGCACCCCCTCATTGTCATCAGCTTTTGAGCCTTAGCAAGGCCTCTGAATGCTTTGGAGACCAGGGTTGGTCACTACTAGTGAGGCAAAGCTTAACCCTTGGACTTGGCCCAATACTACTTCTTAACTACTTATAACCAGATGCTTTTTCTCACGACCCTCCTTTCCAGTGTTGGCTCACACAGCACAGAAGCAACCAACCTCCTCTCTCATCAGCTCCTGTCAATGAGCCCAATATCAATATCCAGCACTAGCAGGGCCCAAAATGTACTGAAAGCTCAAGCTGCAATGAAACACAACACAAAGGTGCAGCCAGGAGCTGAGCCTTCTTTCTCCACTCACATCCACTGAGACAGCAAATACCTTTCCAATGCAAATTTTGCTGCACTTTGTGTTCGTTCAAACCTGTTTCAATAGCACAAATAAAGAGGATAAAGCTTTATTTGTATTCTTTCAAAGTGCTTTAAGAACCAATACTGCTACTTGAGATTGGCTCTCTTGGCTAGGACCTCATCACTCTCTCTTTGTCCATAATAGCACAGATCTACGCTCAAGATACGTTGGGTATACA
Source organism: Aegithalos caudatus (assembly GCA_013389925.1). Classification (NCBI taxonomy): domain Eukaryota; kingdom Metazoa; phylum Chordata; class Aves; order Passeriformes; family Aegithalidae; genus Aegithalos; species Aegithalos caudatus. The sequence continues at coordinate 514,143 of WEIU01020177.1, forward strand.
TCTGGGAAGTCTTTACTTAAACAGGAGAAATCTTTAATTAATTTTTGAACTCATTAGAGCATTCAGGCCCTTTTGGACTCCGATCCAGGAAGGCAGAGATTAAGGAAAATCAGAAATGATGTGAGAAATTTAGCAACATGAATATTTAATCTCTTTTCCATTAGTAAGTCTTGATTGTAGAACCTCTTTTAATGAATTCAATGAAGGCAAAATGCTTTTCATTAACCTTTAGTATAAATGTGTTCTTATTGAACCAAACAAGCCACTGTACTGGAAACCCAATTCAGTGTTAACTAGATTACAAGCATGAAGCTTTAAATCAAAGAAAATACAAAGAACTAACAACATGCAGCAGCCACCAAGCACAAGTCCTCCCAGCAGAGTGCGAAGTGTCACCTAAATCACGCTGTACACTATTAAGTCTTGTTTTTGCAGAATTACCATCTAATTACTTTCTTTACTGCCTGATGACAGAGGGAGTTGGAGACAGCACGGCTCTGACTGGGACCTTTCCAGCCCACAAGGCTGCTTGGTCCAGGACAGCTGTGCCTGCCTGATTCAGCTCTCAGGGCACGGACACCACCAGCACCGAGCTCCACGTGGTGTGTGGGCATCTCCAGCACCCTGTGCTTCACTGGCACATCCTGAATGCTGGGAAATGAGAATGCCCATCTCTGAACCCCACACGTGGAGGAGACACACAGGCTCCATGTGACAGGAGGAGACAAGACCCACGAATATCAGTTCAGTTCCGCACATTCTGAACATCCTTTAGGAGAGGGCTTCTATCCGCTCCCCACATCTATTCCTGGAAGTGCCCCTGGAAACCACTTAATTTGAATACAAACACAACATTCAAAGCCCAAAAGAGAAACCTATTAATCATAACAGAAAGTATGATTTTGGCCTATTTTTCTCCTGCAAAAAACCCTTCCTTCCTTCCTTCCTCTTCTAGTTTTCAGCATACACAAGAATGCTTTCTGCACATTGTGTTCCCCAAGGACCTTTAACTAAATAAATAAAAAGCATTCACATCACCTATTTCCTCCCCAACAGGCACTCACAAGTTAGTCTAGCATTGGAATGAAGACACTGTATCAAGGGGAAAAGTCTGCAAAGAGGAAATGGTGAGAATCACCCTTTGGAAGAGGAGAGGAAAAGGGAAGGCAGGGAGCCAGCAGCTGCAGCTGAAGGAATGAGCCAAGGAGCAGCTCCTGGTCCCAACACAGACAGAGCCTTCCCCTGCTGAGAGAGCTTTAAATTTTAAATCACATTATGTGAAGATACTACAGTGCTCACTCTATAGTAACAGTGACATTAATTTTCCAGTGATCCCAAACAAAAAAAAAATCAATTCCTTTTAAGAAGATTAAAGCAAGGAGAGAAAATTGTTTCACTAAAGACAAGATAGAAACAGCAGGTGTTTTCTAACCTGGCTCTCTACATCCTCAGTGTAATACAGACAGCTGGAACCATCTCTTTCATTTTTGCAGTCTCTGCATCACACTTTCCAGGAACAAGGCACTGTGCAAGAAGAAAGCCTCACTCAGCTGGAATTTGGCACCAGATACATCTCCCTCACTGGGAACTCCTTTCTCCTGTCCTTATGTTAGCAGGATGGACACAGCTGTGCTGCTCCCACCTCCAGAGCCACAGCATGTCAGGGGTTCCCACACCTGCACCCCTCCAGCCCAGCACACCCACTGCCTGCAGAAGGACAGGGAGAGCAGGGATGCAGCTCTTGCCAGCAGGAGCCTTTTGGGAAGGGAAGGGGATTAAAGAGTCCAAAGCAGTTCTATAAAGCAGCCAATCTCATCAAGACCCCAGCACTGTGCTGGAGGGGCTGTTAAGTGAGCATTCCCACAGAACTCTGAGAATCAGACACCAGTGCAGGCTCACAGAGCCAGGTGGGCTCAGCCTTCTGCACAATGCTTCCACCTAGTTACCCAATTTCATGCAGCCAAGGGAAGGAGGGAGGACAAGGAATAGATAGTGCTTTTTATCCCTAATACCTTTGAAAGCACTGTGGATATCCTGGAAGCAAAAATAACTTACTCTAATTAATTAACTAGCAAAATATATTCAGCACTTGAGCCTTCTGAGCCATGCAAAAACACAGTTACTGTAACAGAGGCTGTTCCTGCTGGCCTCAGGACAGAACCCAGCAAAGTGAAGTGGCATCACCCCCAGCACAGGAGCCAAAGGGGAATAATAATAATGGGAATAATAATTCCCACCTCATTCAGGTTTTGCCACCCATTTTTGCAGACTTGCCTCTTTGCCCCATGCTTTTCAGAACATTTCATGTTTTCACGGCTGGAATAAAATTTTTTACTACTTTTCCCTATCCTCACCTTAATTTTACAGAACTTGTATGAGCACAAGAAGAGCACAGAGATGGCCCTGCCCCTCATCCAGGGCAGTTCTGTGGGGCCAGCTGGTGGCCAGGCCACAGCACAGTCAGCATCTGCCCAGGCAGGCACAGCTCCTCTCTGCAATTCTAAGCACAAGTCCTGTGTTTTCTGCTCTATTTATTGACCCGTGTAGTTTCTGTACACACCAGTATTTTCCACCTGTGCTTATTATAGCCCATTTAATGGAAAAGGAGAATTTCTGTCTGACCTACTAGGAGCTGCCACTGGACTGACAGCTGCAGTACCCAGGCAACAGAAATAAACATGTTTATTAGCTTTTTTGATCCTCATCATTTGAGATCCCACCTGGGTAATTGTATAGACCCTGAATACTAGATTTCCCTGTGCAATCTGAAACGGGATTAGAATGCAAATGTCATAATTGAATGGCCGATATCAAGAGGAGAGCTGAAATTTTTATTAAATCTTCTGATATCAATATGCAAGAACTGTTCCAGGCAACAGTAATTGGTTTATAATTAATACAAAATATGCAATGAAGATAAAAATACAGTACAAAGACACAGCACGTAAATTGTGACCTTTAAGTTCCCCAAGATTTTGCTAAATAAAACCAAATCAAGGTCCAGCCCACATGGAATGCAGCAACAGGTTCTACATTTGGGATCTCCCCTCCCTGCTCAGGAGTTCCTGTGCCTCCTCCTGTACCCCCCCTTTCTGCAGGGACCCCACTGCATCACAGGCCACAGCTGCCCTGCCCTCCTGCCCCACTGCCCTGCCAGGGCTCACCTGGTCCCTCTGCCACCAAACCCCACACCACAGGCTCAGGGACATGGCACAATGCTGGCCAACATTAACTGGGTAACAGAGACAGAGAAACAAAACTGGAACAGCATCAGAAGAACTTGCAGCAGAAAATTCCTGTCAAACAAACATGGAAAACTTGAAAAAAAGCACCTGGGTCTTGGAACAAAGGCTGCCATTGCACACAGGGGAGGAAACCTCGGTGCTGCTGTCAGCTTCGGACCCTGGACAGCCGGCCATGGGGGCAGGAAAGGCAAACACACAGAAAACGCTTCTTCCATAACGCTCCCTTGGGTTGCCAGCTCAGGAGAAGATGCCCAAAACAGCAGGAACCATCTCTGATGCATTTCATGCCCGCTCTCAGTCTGCAGAACACCCCTGGTGCAGTCAGACCCTGCTGCCCCCCACGCCAGCTGCGCCCACGGCCGAAGCAGGGCTGTGCAAGGGAGCAGCAGAAGGGAGGGAATGTGACAACAGCTGCCACAGCTTCCCAGGGCCAAGCACCAGGCTCAGCCTGTCCTCTCCCCCTGTAAATGTTTTACAGCCAAATTTTAGGGAAAAATACGGACAAATCTCTGCTGTGGGATTTGAGGAATGTGAGGAGAGGGAAGACTGCGCTTTAATTCGGAACACGTGTAGCACATGCATAAATACTGCTGCTGACCACACCAGCTGAATTCCTGCTTTCCCAAAACTAAGGTTGCACCCCAGGTAACACTTTTCCTTCACAGTCCTACATCTGGCTGACACCTGAACCACAGCTGTCAGCCTGCCCTGGAGAATCAGCACAACAGATTTGTTGTCTCTGCAGCTTTGTTTATCTTCTACCTGTTTCCAAGGTGCCTCTTACAGAACTACACTACTTAGAAATGGAAATTTCCTCTAAGCCCCATTGAGCCTAGAGAGAAAAACAAGATGGGTGTGTGTGTAAAATATCTTGCCTTGTTTTATCCAAAGAGCATTTAATCATTCTTATTAATTGTGCTTCCACTACCTGCTAATGGGATTCTGTGCACAGCTCACTTGCCCACCTGAAATAAATCGAATTTAATCAGTAAATAGAGTCAAACCCTTGTTTACTTAGTTGAAGTAAACAGCCCAGCTTTTCACAGAGCTTATCCTTGTTGCTCCTTTCTCACATGCTTCAGGCTTACCCTAGGAACAGCAGCTACAACCTGGAACCTCTCCTCAGAGGACATCCCTCCCCTTCCCTAACAGCAGGTGCCAGCAGACAATCCTCCTGTCTTTATCAGCTACAACTCTTAACCATCATTTAACAGCAAGAACCAGCTATGAGTGGAGGGAGGAAAGTGCTCTGGAGGAGTGACAACCAACCTGTCAGGGCCCAAATACAGCAAAAGACAAACAGATCCAGCTTCTTCTGTCTGAGGGCAACAGGCACAGCACTGCAGCATCTGCTACAGCTCCTCCACAAGGAGGAACAGGGACAGGTTGACACAAGTTTTGGCTAAACAACTTCTTTCAGAAGTGGCAGAAGAAAGACAGGCCACCTTTCATCCTGCTCAGAAGTAACACCAGTCTTTGTAAGATATTATTAGATATTTACCAGATACAGAATTATATAAAAACTAAATTAAATGGATTAGCTGACACCTGTAGGTGGCTTCTCAGGGAAGCTTGGGGCAGAGGCAAGGCTGGTTTGAACACCATTATTAACTGGTGCTTAGTTTACTTTCAGCACTGTACTATGATATAAATCATAAATTTAATTCTTTTCCCCAATCCAGGTACTGTTCCACTGGACCCCAATACTGGGCGCTCTTGGCTTCATTCTCCATCTGTAAAATCCCTGTGTCCTGCACTTCCCAATTATCCTGCCTCCTCCTGGTTTTAGCTGCTGTTTGATTGCTGTGAATCTGAAAAGCATTTAGGGTTGTTTGGAAATGCTCTTGTCTGGACTGAGACACTGAGATATAGCAGAGGTCATTTAACAGCCCTTTAACAACTTTGGCTTACCATGACAAGGTATTTCACCCAAATGACTCAAAACCTCTGTAACTACTCAGAGTCAGATTAACTTTGACCAGCAAATGGTAATTTGTGTGTTACATGAATGAGTGTAGTATTTTAAACTAGCATTTCAGGATTTTAACAGTTTTTCCAACACAGGAGACAGACTCCACAAGAGCAACATCTCTGCATACAACCAAACATTCAAAGAGAAGAGAAATGCACCTAGAGAGGTGCCAAATTATGCTGGGCTTTGTGGAAAACAAGCCCCAAAGCCACTTCCTTATCACATATCTCCATGGGTCCATTCTCAAGACTGCCCTTAAGCTACATCTTTTCTTACTGGTGAAACAGAAAAAAGCCCTGAGCAGTACAATCTCCAGGAGAGCAGAAGACAGAAGTAAGAGGAAATACACAGCAGTTAGAGGACAGGTACTGCCATGTGCTCACAGGTGGGTGGCTGCAGTGCACCTGCAGAAGGGAGTTGTTCCATATTCCCTGGGGAAGCACCTGATGCTCAGCAGGGTGTGACAGAGAAGCCCAGCACACACCTCCTGCAGACACAGGCTCTGCCTCTTGGCTCACCCTCACCCTGCCAGCACCGCCTGCCAAGGACAAAGCTGATGACAGGGGAGAGGGGAAAAATCAAATTTGCAAAAGTACTAAACATATAAATCTCTTTGGCCCAAGTGAACGTGGGAAAAATTCTTCAGCAGGGCCGTCCCATTTAGCAAGTTTTGCCAGATCATTACTCTTGTAATGCAAAGGGGAGAAACATCAACACCATGTTTCCATACAATGATTCGCCTCCTTTATCACAGATCTCTGAAGCACCAAGTAATTTAGTAGTTGCTATGGAAACTGCTAGTTTTATTGAACAGCCCTGGAAGGGTCAAGAGGTACCACCAAACTGGCCAATTGTAAATTATTTCCCTGCTAAACATCTGCTTTATTTTAGTTGCCCTGCCACTTCTCTGTTTTGCTGTTAGAACAGTATCTGGATGGACTCCAGAATAGGTGTCATTCTTCAGTGGGGCTGCAACAGCCAAGTCCAAAAATAGTGATTTTCATTTTCTAATACCCTGTAAAATCCTTCAAACAAAGGAGCCCTACTGAGGGCAGAATAGCAAAGGACTGGGGACTCTTCCTTCTTGCACACATCAGCACCAACTTGAGGCAGTGGTAACCAACACAAAGAGCTGGTTTTCACCACGATCCCTGGGGTTTTCACGTGGCTGCTTGCACCAGCCATGAGATGTAGAACCCATCAGATTGATGCATTTGTGCCTTCAGAAAAGGGACAAAACAGCAGTAGAAGAGCACCCTGCCCTTCTCAGTAAGCATCCAGCTCTTCTCAGCTTTGCAACCCCAAGAAAGGACAGTCTCCATTGCCAGCAAGGGTCTGTGGTCTAAGAACACAAAACATTGCATTGCTTGTACCAGACTACCAGAAAACAATGTAATCTACCTTCCTTTATTCATCATACAGAAAATGGCACCAGAGATCCCAAATGCTAGTTAGCAGCTTCCATTCCTAAAGGCCAGGAGAACAGCAGGAGTACTGGCTGCATTTCCACTTTTGCTATTGAACTCACTGGATTTGGGTCAGTTCCATAAAAGTGCCAAATTTCTTATTATTCCTATTTATTGAATGTGTGCCTGTGAAGCAAGGCTTCCTCTCTGGAGGCATGAGCAGCTCCCTTGTGCAAAGGCACTCTCTCTGTCTCTTCCAGAGACAGAAAGCTGCCCTAGGCAACACCTCCTGGGAATCCTTATTCCAACATCTTTAAGTTACCTTTAATGTTATCTTTAAGTAACCTTTAAGTTACAACTGTACTTAATTCAAATAACTGGAGTGGGCAGGAGAGAGCATTTTATTACAGAACATACCTGAATTTAAGAGGCTGCATGCTTTCTAATGACAACCATACCTAAGTTCTGTGCCCAAGGCAAGCCAGTAAAGGGCAGGCTCTGTTCCCTCCTCATACATTTCTCCCTTCTTCATCTGGCTGAAATTATTCAAGTGATGACAAAGAAAGCAAAAGCTGTGTCAATGTAGACAAGTTCTGGTCTTTCTCACATATCCTATGAACTCCATTACTTGTGTAAAGTCTTGGCTTGGAAGAAAATATTCTAAGTTCTGAGGTATTTGGCATGCCTTGGTATGGTGACTCCAGCCTTGATTCATACTTTCCATCCTCAGGAAACCCAGGAGAAATGAAGACATTTTTCTGTACATCCACAGGAAAATTTCTCCTTCGTCAGGCGATGAGTTCATAGTATTAATTTCAGTTCTCTTTTCTAAAATTATCCACCACAGACTAAAACTTCCACACACTGGAACACAGCAGATACTGGGGCATTGCTCTGTTAGGACACACTCAGCAGAAGTGCTTCTCACAAGGCCAGGGCTTGCCTGCCTGCAGAGCTCAAGCCTGGACTCCTGAGAAAGTTATCAGGGCTGTATAGAAACTGCAAATCATGCAGACACAGCTACAGAGAGACAAAAACCAAAGGGAAATGTTTGATGTGTCACAGCTCCTCCCAGCTAATGGGAACTCATCACATCTGGACTCTGATGCAGGCAGGTGCAGGTGGCAGAAGTGTACAAATACAAGGGGATATGCTAAGCCAAGAGAGATCCTGCACTTTCACGGGCACAGTTCAGGAATGCTGGAGGAGAAAACCAAGCAGTGCCCTGCTCCAGGACCATGGCCTGGCCAGAGGACAAGGGAGTCCCAGCTCACTGGAGCTGCTCAGCAGCAGAATCTGGTGTGTTAATTCCCTCCTGACTAACAGACACTGCAACTGCCCCTACAAAACCAACAGCTTGAGGCTTATGGTACTGAGGATCTGTCCAGAATTCTGCAACATAACACCCCATGGTAAGAGCTCCACTTCAGCCAGGAGCCCCAGGGCACAGGCAGAACCCCAAGCACCAGGCAGGCACCACTGGCATAGACCTCCTTGGCTGTCCCCCCAAGAACAAACCCTTCCTTAAGCATTTCCTGCAGCTTCCTCCTCCACTGGCCTCTCTTTTGGCATTTCCTAGAGGATGTTCTGACACAGGTCAGTGCTGTTCAGCTGCACGCATTCGTGCAGGGTAAATGCAGCCACAGTGAAAACCGTGTCTCTAGGGAAGGAGAAAGCTCACAATAATTACAGTTTGCTGAGAAACCTCCAGCAATAGAGATGGCTGTAGGCTCTTCCCTGTCTGTGAATTGTACAAATTTGAACTTTGGGTGAGAGGTTTAATACAGTAAGCAGCAGGCAAGTCTCCCCCACAAGGTACCAAGAGCAAGCAGGAGAACAAAGAGAAGAAAGCTCTGCCTGCTGCTTGCCACCGGCCCGCAGCCCCGTCAGAGCGCTGGCAGGAGAACAAGCAGGCTTAGTGAATAATTGAAGATACAGTGATGAAATCTTAGAATGTCAGAGGCATAATACAGTTTTGTAGGTTTCATCATGAAGCCTTGAATTCCCAAATAAGACACACTGAATAATTTATCTCTGTGTCAGCACTGGGTCATCAGCTGTTCACTCACAGCACGCTTCAAGACACTTGACTGGGTCTGAACAGACTAAAGAGCAGGGTCCAGAGGGAAGAGGTGATGGAAACTCAACCCACTCACCCTTCCAAACACAAGGCTCAGATAAAAATGTTTTGTGCCAGTTCTGTGCATGAGGTCCCACAGGTTCTGACCCTGCCTTTGTGCTGCCCAGCACCACCTCGCCCCAGAGCTGCTCCTCAGCACGAGAGACCAGGGAACCCTCCTGTGCTAGGCTGGCTTCAGGCTGGCATCTGCCACCCTGTCACCCAGACTCAGGCTCATCCAGCTTGGATCCAGAGGCTCACCTGTCTGTGGTATCTCAAAGCCCCCAGCCACAGCTCTGAGACACTAAATACCACTCACTCACCAGAGCAGGTGATTAACACTGCACAGCCTTTGCCCAGACATCACCTGGAGCTTGCCAGGTAGCTAAATGCACTCAGATTTTATTGGTTTAGTGTTACTTTGTTCACATTTTTAGCACTCACTGCTGGGCAGGTACCTGTGCAGCAATCTATACCCAGCCTGTTTAATCAATAACTGTATGGCAGCAAGTAAAAATCCATTTTCAAGTGGAATTCCACAACTGCCACACCCAACCACCCATGATGGGATCAGAGAGCACAGCTCAATCTGTCTGGGCAATCTGCTTTCCTAGAAATCTGCTTTAGATAATATGAGCACACAGGCAGGTCACACACAACAAAGCTTGTAAGATTTAAATCAATTCTGAAGCATCAAAGACTTTCCCACATACTAATATCCTGAAACAGCTTCCATCAATACTGACTGACCTGCTAGCATGAGTAATTACCTCCTAGTTCATCCTTTAAATGACAGAGGAATCCTTCCCAGCTGAGCTATTCCCCTGAGCATCTCCCTGGGAAGAAGGAGCAGTACTCAGAAGCAGAGCTGCATGCCTGTAGCTTTCCCTGTGGAAAAGGCAAGTAGTCACCAAGGAATTCCCCTTTCCACCTATGCTGACAGGAATTTTGTAATGTATCAGATTGTTTGAGGGGAAAAAATTAAATGCAATACAACTACACTAGCACATACTCTTTTGGCTTTCACAATAATATTTTTTTTCTCTTAAAATATAATTTAAATTAAGGAGTCTAAATTAAATTGCAGTAGGAGGCATTAATTATGTCCATTCATTATTTGTAAGATACAACAAACTTTTCAAAAGCTCTTGAATATCATCACTTATACAGTGGGATTTGTGCACTGGTGATTGTCAGTAACTGGATACAGAGAGTCAGAAAACACCTGGGTGCTAAAAAGGCAGGGGAAATGCTTCAAAAAGAAATGGCAAGGGACACTGAAGAGTCTGGAAAGAACTGGTCATTTAAATGACAACATGCCAGACAAAGGCAAAAGACAAGGAATGAAGAAATCAAATTCACTTAAGTGAGCACGTGTGTGCACTCATGCATATGCAACAGGAAAAAGACAGCCAGTCACAGATCAATCATGCTAACAGACCATATGAACATCAGAAAATGCAGGTCTGAGATAGTGTGTATCCAGTGGGATAGAAACAGGGACACAAGGAAAGGCACAACTGCCACAACTGCACCAGTGTCACTGTGTCCCTGCACTGTCCTGCAGCAAATTTTTTCTGCAGATCAGTTAAGCAGTCTTTCATTTAATTCTTGCCTAATTAAGTGAAAAACAAGAACATCATCCTTTAGGTCTTTGTTAACACTTCAGTAAATAATTCCAAGCTTTCCTCTCATTATATGACAATCTTTCAAGGCATCTGTTCTTTCTCATCACACATCTCCAAATGTAATTCCAATCAGGGTGCCACAGCTCAAGGACATCACTGTGCAAGATGACAACCACCACACTGGGTCTGACAAAAAAGCTCCTGCAGGTCTGGCCACAATCAGCCTGGATCCCCTGGGAGGAGCAGGACAGGCAGGCAGTCCCCAAACCCTTCTCCACACTGCACCTATTTGTGACTCAGTACAACCTGGAAATGGGAAAACACAGGAGCTCCATCACAGCCCATGGCTTTGAGTGGGGCAATCCTGCAAAGCTCTGTTCTTCACTTCACCAGACAAAGAAAAGGTGAAAGTTAAAAACTTCTCCTGAAAAATGAAACAATTAGGAAGTGCCTTTTTTCTGGGAACATGCTGCTTTCACAGCAGCATGACAGAGGTTATTTTGAACTTATTATTTCCACTGGATCCAGCTGTAAGTAATTAAATTTAGTCATAGAAGTCTGATCTATAAATGGAACCTACAGAAGCAATTATCAGAGCTTCCACTAGATCAGGAAGCAATGGCCTGCTCTGTTTGATGTAAACTGAAAAGAACATTATTTATATTGCATGAGAAATCACAGTAACATGGTCCCCTTGTAGAGATTTGCTTTGAAAATTACAGTTTTCAGCAAAGAGAGTCACAGGTTATAAATTCCAGCCATGCTCTGCTCCTTCCACTTGAACAGTCTCATGGGCAAAAAAAAGACAATCATATGACACAATTTTAAAGGACTGTTTTGGCTCCTGTTCTGCACTCAGAAACCACATGAAAGAGGAGTTAATTAAACATGCAGGAGATAGGGTGACTAAGCATCAGGATTTTAAAAATTATATATTTTGATACCTCACTTTGGTCTGTTTGGAATCTAGACTATGCAGAATCTGATGGATCTGTGAACCCAGTGGGTCTCTCTCAGCCCAGCCCCTGAGCATGCACTTTTTCACTCCTCAAATCACCACTGTACAACTGGACTGGATCAGGGAAAGCTTGCAGAATTGTGTATTCCTGAACACAGAGGTGCAGCCTGACATTGTCTGCCAAGGAAACCAAACAGAGCATGGAAGTGGACACTTGGGAAGGAAGGGAGAACCAACCTGCAGGAAGACCAGGATAGGCTGGAAGAGTGTGTGAATGATTTTCTATCCTGCACAGGCAAAGCCAGTGAAGCACAGCACCAACTCATGCAGGAGAAACATCTGAATCCTGCTCTCCCTTGTCAGGAAGATGAAGAGCTTGCGTGCTGCTGGAAGTGAGATGTGCCACATGCTCACAGGATTGGAATCCCCATGTGGAGGTGCAGCCCAGGCACAGAAGGTCACTGCAGTAAACTCTGTGCTCAGACATCAGCATTGCCATCAATATTTCAGTGCTCCCCTTCATGGTACAGACAAGGATAACAACCCACTCTTCATCACAATTTCTTTTACTTCACAGAGGAAAGCAGAAACAATACTTTGTTAGCAAGTGCAACACAATTAACAGAGTAATAATGATCAAAACTACTGCACCTTATAAAATCTTTGGTTATAAAGGCTTCTTTGACTACTAATGGCATTGTGCAATGAAGTCTGCAGCAGCTTGGCAGCCATTAGCAATGATTCACTGCCACAAGGCAATTCTCAACCAACATATTCAGGAATCACAATCCTGAAAGCTTTTCCTGGTCAATCCCTGGGCATAAAAATACAAGAAAAACAGAGGATCTGCGAGGAATGAACACAGATCCCCACACACTGAATATAATATAGAGAATTGTTATAAATATATTATACAGCATTCACTAACAGATGTTCTAAATTTTTCTATAACACAAAAAATTGATATTTTGATATTTATCATTTGATAAGGAGTGTGCTAGGGCCATCCCTTACTGGGACTGAGCACACAGATTCTGCATGTGTTTATGCTACTGTGGCAAAATTGCAAACACACAGCCAAGCTCTGAAAAATGGCTATGAAATAGCTCTTGCACAAGGCAGTCTACAGCCAGAAAATAAGTCAAACATACTTTAGCTGATCAATAAATCCTCTAGCAGTCTCTTCAGGAAAAATACTTTGAGCCTGAAGCCTCTTAAGCCTGCCTAGGACAAACCTTTTCGAGGACCATCTTGGTATTTGCATTCTGACATTGTGTTAGAAGTCTTTCCATAATAATAATCAAGCAAAAACACACAAAAACTTTTACCAGAAAACCTGAAAAAATTCCTATCTGGGAAAACCTGCCCCCCATAAGACTGCCTGCTTGTCAGGGACCGACCCTGGCAAATACCACCTCAGACACTGGGCACTTCTCACACCAGATCCCTTCTTTGAGGAAAGCACTTTATAAACAATGATGCTGACATGTAATTCTGTGACTATGCATTTCATACACAGCTGGGAGATTTGGTATAGCAATCCAGGAGAAAAGCAGCCATCATATCCCCCACAAGAACATCTGCTCCATACCCAGCAGACACAGCAGTTCCAGCCACGGGCAATTCTCATGCCACATGCAGCACCTTAGCCCTGCCACATCTCATCACTTGTCTGTCCTAGAGAGGGACACAGCAGTTACAGACCTGGCTAGGAGTAAATGTTCCTTCAGTAATTCAGTCCCATTAAAAAAAAAAAAAAAAAAAAAAGGTAATTCAGGGTCTGAAGGTTTCAATTTCAACCCTCTCCCCTTTGCCCTTTCATGTGACTGCTCCCAAAGGAAATCCTGCTTGGAGCCATCACTGTTTCATGTACCTGAGTCAATAAGCCTCTGCTCTGAAATACACAATACCAAGAGAACACACTATCCCATTGCTTTTACAGACATCCATCCCTACCCTATACATACACATGGTCCTGTCTTTTGCACACACAAGTCTCAGTACATCACCTACCAAGCATCTCACACCAGGAACATTCATGACCTGCCTCATATCCCCCATCTCCTCCTGGCTCATGCCAAACCCTGTGGGGCTGAGCACAGCCTCCAGGAGCAGGGACAAAGCTGACCCACAAACACAGGGCATTGCCTCAAACAGGTTATTTATTATTTCCAGGAAAAAACCAGAGTGCTACAACAATTTATACTGCCAAAGATATGTTAGATAATGTAAAAGATTTGCTTTAAACTACCAACAAGGGGGAAAATGTGACAACAACCCTCCTCCCAGGCTTTGGTATTATAAGCAGGTGGGAAAGAAAACTTTCAAGCCACCACTTCAGTTAAAATAAATCTTTAGCTTGAAGGCAAATAAAGATTCAGCTGCTATTGAAGTCTGGAATTTCCAAAACATGTTTTGCATTTATTAAGATATTATTAACATCAGTAGAGAAGATAACCAGTCAATTCATACAGCAGCCCAGACTCATTTAAATGTTGTTAAAAATGCAGTTCAGCGGCAGAAGTAGGAATGTAGCTGCAATGAAATACAGAGCACAGACTGGCAGAAGGCATGAAAGTGGCATCCTGGAACTATCACCTAAAATCACACTAATTTCTGCAATTGCTGGTTCTGGAAGTAAGGTCCTAGATCCCACTTTAAAGTCTAGGCAGTCCAAACTGCTGAACCAAAGCAACACAACTACTGACTCTGTGAGTATTCATCTTGTGAAATCCCAAGTACCTGCAGCAGGACAGATGCCACAGAGAAGTGACCTCTTCTCAGCCTGATCACATTAATCTGATGAATAAGCCAGGAAAGGCCTTTTTCTGATGATTCATTGCTCTCAGTTCAGCGAGTCCCACCCAAGCTGGATGGACCCTGCAGAGCAGCCACAGAGGCCAAAGGGACATAAAACCAGAGAGCCATTGCTGCACCAACCCTACCTCCATTTGAAACATTTTATGTGTGTTCATCAGTAAATTAAAAAGCAATAGCTCAAGTCACTGGATTTACAGTAAGAGACAATTGAACACCCGAACTCATTGTTGGGAAATTTTCCTATTTAACAGCTGTTTGCCCCTTTATACTGTAATTCCATTACCCCCATCAGCCCACATTGAATAATCTCTCCCTGACACATTCCTGTTTCTACGCATTCCATAATCAGAGACTTTTATGCTCCCCACTCAGTCAGTTATCCAAATGATACAAATTCAGCCCCTTTGATCTTTCCTCGTACATCAGTCCCTCCAGGCCCCTAATCACTTTTTTCACTCTTCTCTGAACTGCCTCCAGTAATGATGTGATTCTAATCCTCTGAAAGGAGAGGTTTTTGGCTCCAGTTCTTCCCACAGATGCGAGCAAACTAATTCAGAGACTCCACAAGCTCCATGCTTAGCACTGTCACAGCCACCACACATTAGACCGTGACACCAAAACAAAGATGGAATTGTACTGTGAATGCTAGAGAGCCAGAAGCTGAAAGGAATCACAATGAAAATTTAAAGAATGAACTTATCACTGCTTTATAGAGACACCAGGACTTTAGGGCAGTTTCCTGCTGGATGCTCTGAAGAAGCCAGGGTGACTGTCCCAGGGTTTTACAGAACTGCAGCTCCTGTAGCAGCTTCCTGACAAATGAACACCCCAAGAAAATGGTGCACAGAGCAAGGCTCAGGCCCTGCCCACAGCCTGAGAGCTGTTCCATGGTTACCACAGGCCACCCTGCAGCAGCTGCAAGTGATATCAGCCCTGCTTGTACTGATCAAGTGCCTGGCATCCCACCAGAGGAGGAGACACTATTCACACCTCCACCAAAGGCCCTGGCCAGCACCAGAGCCTCCAGAGGCTACACATGACTGGTCTGCCATCATTCAGAACCAGTTCTGAACTATTTCCAAACTGACTACAATAAATTGACTCTAATTTGACAGCCAGTAAGTAAATAACCTTTAAATTCTATCCACAGATGTGTTGCCTGATTAGTGTATTCTTTGCTGCAGTTCTGGCAAAGGAATACATCAAAATCCACACAACTTGCCTGTTGGAGGAAACTTCCCATTTTATGCACAGGGATTACACAGGGTGCCTAATCATACTGGAATTACAGGTATCCCAAGCTGCATCCCATGGACACACCACCACCTCTCCTCTGGGGAAGATGTACATCTCCTGACTTCTTACACATCATGTGAAAGCCAGGAGAAGCCTTATGCAGCAAGCAGATGGCAGGAACAGCTCAAAATGCTGCATTTCAATGATTAAAAGGCATCATGGCAAGAGACAGACAGCTCGTGTTGGGCCACAGAGCATTACATCTGAGCATGTACGACTGCGAGGGCACTGTGCTGTGAGCATGGAGAAGATGGAATTCATCACAGCAGGATTCAAAGCAGGAAAATGCTGATGGGAGCAGGATGATGGGAATTGCAGGCACAGCAGGAGCCATCCCAGCAGTGTCATGGCCACTGGTGATGTCTCCATGGCAGCAGGAGTGCTGCAGGAGAAGGGACAGCCCCAATCCCTGGGGACACGAGGCCGAACAGGACACACTCCACTAACACCAGACAGGCTGTTCCCTTGTATGTTCCTAAATGAGAGACTTGAGATAAATGGAAATGAAAATACTCCTGGAAGTTGGTCCATAACAAAGGCAGGTCCTGAGCCTCAGCCCCTCAGACTTCCCCCTCCAGATGGAGGCACAGGGGAGAGAAGGAGGCACAGTGCTCATAAAAACCCCAGGAAAAGAACCCCTGAAACAGATCCACGTGGTTAAGGGACAACTGATTTCAATGCAGCTTTAAGTGACCTTTTGCACAAGACAAAAGCATCAGTGCTGTCTGCAATCAAACTGCTGAACACCTCAACAGACCCAAGGCTGGTCAAGTGAGAGCCTGAGACTGGCTCAGTTGATTAGAGCATGGTGCTAATAATGCCAGGGTCACGGGGTCCAAATCCATATGGGCCATTCACTGAAGAGTTGGACTT
Organism: Aegithalos caudatus; assembly: GCA_013389925.1. Lineage (NCBI taxonomy): Eukaryota > Metazoa > Chordata > Aves > Passeriformes > Aegithalidae > Aegithalos > Aegithalos caudatus. Next base: position 530,460 of record WEIU01020177.1, read on the forward strand.
GATCCTTCTGGGGCCCTTCAAACTCAAGACTGTTCTCTGATTCTGTGAAGGAGTATTTTCCAATGAAAATACACATCAGGCAAAGAAAATGCCTGTGTCTCACTGGAGCCTGTACTGGTCAAATGGATTGAATTGGACATGGCAAATGAAAGAGCAGCAAATACAGAGAGTGGGGACACCTTGTAGTACTTCCACTCATTGTCACGACCCAGACAGACATGAGGAACAGCTTCATGTGAAGACAGTGATCCTTTGGACACTTGGTACAAATGCCATGAGACACACTCGAGCTCCAGAGGATGAATGAACCAGTGGGGTGGGGTCTGTAGTAAAACCCTGGGATTTTCTACAGAAGCCACAGACCTTTCATGGAAGTAGACAGTTCAACCATTATCAGGACCATAAGTAGACAGTTCAACCATTATCAGGACCATAAGGACTCCAGTGGACTTGTTAATGTCTTTGGAAATGACTGCAAGATTTGAGGTCACTTTTGCTGCAACGCAACACAAGTGAATACAGGTTAACATAGCTAACATTTAAAATGGGGTGAATCCTAGTTTCAACTGCTTATTGGAACAAAAACATAAATCAGTCAATGCTGAGATGATTAACAAGGTAAGATTAAGGTTAAAACTAGAAAATCTATTAACCTGTTTAAGAAGTAAATGTGGAACCTGGCAGGTCATCAGTCTTTCAAGCCTCTAGGGTGTAGATGCTCTAAGCAAAGAGGAGACTGACTGAGGCAGTCAAAAGCTCTGTGTGAAGGCTAATGGATCTGTTACTGCCCTGCCACATCAGGAGGGACATTACTCCTCCCTAAACTCAGCAGAGTGAGCCACAGACCATGGCTTCAGCTTCCACTGCCACAGACCCAATGTACCACAACCCTTGGAAGAAAGGGCTAGTAAGAGGTTCAACATACAAAAAGAAGCACTAAGAAAAGAAATCAGCACCTAGAATGGCAGATTCCATTTCACATCTATATCCTAAGAGCTGGGAATTCAGCTCCTAACAAAAGTTTTAATCAGAAAACTATATTCACCCATTCTGCTTGTCCTAGTCTGCATACATGCTTGTCATTCAACTGTCACACTTATCTATTCGCTGTGTATTGTGAAAATAATTGTAAAGAATTTTAATTATGCCTCAGAAGACACATCATCTCCAGGAGAGACAGACACACGGTCCACCTGCATCTTTGAGTCTAATTTCCCTTAGGAAAATTTTCCTCTAATGCATTATTTCACATCAGACAGCCTACTACACAGAGGAACTCACCAGACTGCACTAATTGTTAACAGTTTGGGCTTTATCACGTCCTGCTTTTTAAAGCCATGTACAGAACCAGTCAGGATTGTGAGAGCACAAAGACAACCTATTCAGAGGGATGCTGACCTACAGAAGAAAACAAATGGTGAAGATGGGAAAATTAAGACAAAAAAGACAGTGATTAAACCTGTATCCCAGAGCCTCAAACTTAAGCATGAATGTAACTGGGGAGTTCCCATCTCAATGCCATCAAGTCCTTGGCTGGGATCAAAATGAACAGGGCATTTTTGCTGCCAAGACCTTGGTTCTGTAATAGTGAGAACCTAAATGCATTACTAGTCTCCCAGGACCTCTTCTGTGCATTGAAGAAAACTAGGGAAAAGCTTAAGTAATTGCAGCTTTGGGGAGCTTTGTATCTCCCTCACTGAGTGCCTGTGCAAAATATTAAATATTTCCTACATTTCTTTAGCCACCAAAACACAGACCTAGTCATTCTAATCAGTGCACACATTGATATCCAAAACAAAAGACCTCTAGACCGCTCTCTAGGAAGAGAGAGGATTTCATAGGCAAAAGAACAGTACCCAGGCCACTGGAATTCCTCCTTACTAATTATCCCAGAGTGTCCATTTGCTATGTAACCAAGGGAGAAGTGTGTCAGATTGTGGCAAAGCTGTCTTCAGCAGCTTCTGGAATGTTTCTCCGAGCCCTGATGCAATTAACTGCCAGGAAAGTGCTGAGGCAGGCAGAATTAGGAAGCTATAACAAATCAAGTATATAATCCTACACCATTTACATTTAAAACAGCTGAATTGCTTTTAACTCACAGAGCTGTAGCATGTTTACAATTTCATTTCATCTGATCTAGATGTCCTATTCCCCAACCAGGACAAATAAAAAAATCCAGTTTCAAGGCTAAAATGGGGAAAGGCTCAAAAAGAAGACACAGCACTCCAGAGCTCCCTGACCCAAGGGGCAAGAGTGGCCATCCTGAACCACCAGCACACCCTCAAAGTCACTGCAAACACTCAGAAACACTAAAAAAATCATGATTATGCCAGAAGTTCTTGTTTAGCTCATAGGAAGTTTGAGAAATGTAAAACATGGAGATTGCTGTATCCAGGAAACACTTTCCCATAAAAACAGGCATGCACAAACGCCAACATTCTTGCTGCAATATCAACTCAGCTGCAGAGAGAGCAAAACAATTGCTGCTGAAGTGTTAAAAAGGTTTGTGGTGGGAGAGGGGGGAGGTATAAGGGGAAATGGACATTTCCACAGACTCTGAAGACTTCTAAGGAGGTCTATTTAAAAAAAAAAACCCAAAACAACAAACCACAAACAAGCTTACACACACAAACCTGTTTCTTAAAACAGAGTAAAAGCAAGGTCTGACAAGGTCTTAAGCTTGGTCTACAGTGTCAGAAAAACATTATACACTACTCAATACTAACTTCTTCAGCAATCCTGGCATTAAATGGTTGGGCAGACCCAGATCAAACAGCTACTGAGGATGAGGGGAATTTCTCTGCTAACTTAGAGCTGACTTTTAGCCTGGACTGTTGGATGGACTTTGCTGCTACTGCTCAGAAGATAATGCCAATTAGAAAGGAAAGCAGCACAGAGAATCCACCAAATGCTTTTATCTTCTGCCAGCTACACAAAGAACAGATTTAATGTCTAAGAAAAACATATAAAAGCGACACCTGTCCTTAAACAGCTCATCACCATCCAACCAGCTGCATTACAACTGGGACACCCTGTGAGCAAGTGCTGACAGATTTTGCTGATTCCCACAGCTGCCCTTCCATCCCTCCCCAGGACAAGAACGTGCAGGAGAGCCAGGAGTGCTGGCCTGGCTGCCCAGCACTGCACTGCACTGCTGGAACTGCAGGAACATTGCAGATTTCAAAGGAACATGGACTTGTATAGAGTCACCCGAGCTGGAGCACAGCTGGGGCTTATGCCCATATGGCAAATTTCTCTCTTTAATCTAACTTTGATAGCGAGATGTGTTAAATCTTTGATTTCATTGGCAGATACTGGCTGTATTTGCCTAACCTCTGAAGCCTGATGATTGACAGTGTTAATGTACTTTTTAATAGATGAAAAGGGAAATGACAGCTTTTGGCTCACTTTCAAACACATTTCTTCACTGAAAAATACTCTACAGCTCAACCTGCTTTTCATACAACCATAGAAATCTATTCTTTATAGTGTTGCTAATAACTGGTGGCACGCTGAAGAAAACTGTAGCTCAACAGGAACACTTACTGTGGGAGCTACTTTGCTTCCTTGAAAGGAAGATGTTTTCTCCCTTTCTTTAATCTCAGCTGCATTGATCTGATCTTAGAAAATCACAGGCAGCAGTTACACGTTACTTCAAAATGACTCCTCATCTCTTTCTACAGCAAACAAGGCTTATCCCCAGACTTTTCAAGAGCAGCAGTTATATATAACAAGACCCTGGTGGTTCCAGCATCAAAGGTGATCTGTATGGACTGCTGAGGCTGAGGGACTGCACTCTTCCACATGAAGGAAACTATTCATAGAATCACTGGTTCTGTGGTTTGGTCAGGATGGGACTTTAAAGCTCATCCAGTTCCAGCCCCTGTCACAGGCAGGGACACCTTTCCCTAGCCCAGGTTGCTCCAAATCCCATCCAACCTGGCCTTGGACACCTCCAGGGATGGAGCAGCCACAGCTTCTCTGGACACCCTGTGCCAGGGCCTCACCACCCTCACAGGGAAGAATTTCTAGTAAGTCTGAGGGAGAGAAAGCTGTGGTTTGCATTACATGTTGTGAGAGACTGGCAAAGGCATTTCTCTGCCCAGGTATCCTTGTCATGAGTCTGCATCTGAGCAAGAGCTAATACTCAGAACCCAGAAATTCAAGAAAGGGCTCTCCAACCAAAACAAGAGTAACATTTCTATGGAAAATGGGATGGTGCCAGGTCATAAGAGCCTCTGCAAAGGCCTAATTAACATGAATAACACAGCTGGATATTTTATGTATCACCTAAGTCCCTCCTTCCTGCCACTTAGGAGTAAAAATAGTAGAATGTTTTATGGAGGTTAATTCATACTTGCTTAGGTGTGATTCCACTTTAAGAGAGGGCAGAATAGACTCTTGCAGCCATCCACATAGGAGGCACATGGACAGCCTGTCTAAATGTTATTTGCTGAAGGAAGTCACAACATAGCAGGTTTGTCAGGGAAATGTGGGTAGTTGCCAGAGTATCAAAGGAATTGCCTTTCCTTCCATTCCAGACTTGGGTTTCAGGGTAGCTGAGCTGATCTCATCACCTGGCAGGCTACAAGATAATCAGAAAAGGAAACAGTAATGGCAAAGTACAAAGAAAAATACAAAGAAATCTAAAAGAAAAAACAGCATGGTTTCCCAGGAGATCAGACTGTTGGTTTTATCCCTGTGATGGCTGTTTAGCTCAGAACACATTTTGGCATGCTTCTTTACAAATACACAGCATCTCAATTAATCTGAGGTGGCGGCAGCTCCCAGACCTGCACAATCCCTTTGGACCCTGCACCAGAGCTTAATTCTGATTCCAGAGTTTCAGACCAGCCTATCCCATAAACATTCCCATGTCAGCTGTGCAATTTTGTTCCAATGTAGCATACAGCAGGCAAGAAACTAAACAAGCCTAGATGTGGGTTGTTCAAATAGCTGAAGGCACTGAATTGTTAGTGCTGCCCTGGAAAGCATGCAACCATAGTTTGCAGAAAGTTGTCACACTTAGGCTCATCTCACAAGCCTCATTTACTCCATTAAATGTAGTAAGCTACTAAATAATAAAAACAAGAATAAAAGAAACAATAAGTAACTCTGACAGGAAGACCTGTATTTTCATATAATGAAAAAACACAGGTTTTATGGAAACACAACTTAGTACTCACTGTCCCAAAAAAATTAAAAAAAAAATAAAAATCACATCAGTAACACCAAGGCTTGGAGCACAGTGAGGTGCTGAGGAGCCAAGACCCCTGCAATCAAACACACTTTCCTAGGGTCACTCCCAAGCAGCACAGCCACTGGATCCACACAGCATCCCTGCCTGCCCCAGGACGAGCAGGGCAGGAGCAGGGAGCAGCTCTGGTTTTGGGGAACAAACCCAAGCTATGCTGACAGCACAGTCCATACAGCTTTAATAAATATCCCAGTAGGAATGTTACTGACACTTTTAACTGTGGCTAACTGAAGAGTAATGGTCTCAGAGATTATTCCAATTAAACTGATGACACAGACAGGTATTTTATTATTTATAAAGCCCTGGTTTTCTCAGCACAGAAGAGAGCAATCTGAGAACACTTCCCTATTCATTACTCCAAACCTTTTCAAACCAGCAACTCTGTAAAAAGTCCCTCTATGCTGGGCTTCAGCTGTTGCCCCACATTAAGCCCAGTTGGGAACCACTGTGTTTGCCTCACACAGGGAATCCTTTTCCATTCCTCCTGAGGCAAGCTCTCCTTCCCAAACGCTCTATGGCTGAACCAGTCCATCCAATCTATATCAAGGAATTCTGTAATTTCATTTTGCCTGTATTTTCTCAGATTTGTATGCTTAGCTGCTCCTGTCAAACTAATATTCCAACCTCCATTTAAATATCCTAAGCAATACAAGCTGCTGCTTCTCTTACAAATTGACCCAGGAATCCCTATTACAGGGGTCGATTTACCAGAGCAGGGTATTTCTGCTTAAATAAAGTAACACAGACAAGAATGTTACAAATATGCTAAAAAGCACTAATGCCATTCGGCAGCTGAAAACTTCATTTTTTTCCACAAAAGGTTGCAAAGTGACATTGAAACTTATCAAAAAGGCTTCAAATCATGAAATTATTTTCCAGTGTTCAACTCAAATACAGAATTCTGACAAAGATGTACAAATACAGCAAGACAATGAGCTGTGCAGAGCAGTGCTTACAAGTCCTATCTGACTCCAGAGTGCAATGCAGGTACAATGTACATATCATGCACCCTTGCTATAAGGCATAAGCTCTGACCTTAGCCAGCTATCACATTGTCTTCTTTCACCTTCACCTACATCTACCTCCATGCTCATTTTTAACCTCTTTTGTCAGCTCTTGAAGTAACAGACCCAGTTTAAGAGAAGCTTTGTGCACGTCATGGATTTTTCTTCTAAACCAAAGTAAGCTCTAATAGAAATCCAAATGGATGAGCAGGACTGAAGGGATGATTTTAGGTACATCAGAAGGTCACAAGGCCCATACACAGGAATTAAGGAAGATTGCATTAATCATATAGAAGGATTCAAATATTGCAAGTAGAGCAATTCCATTTCCTAACAGGAACAAATTCAAACTATTTCCCTTGCAGAAATTTCCATAATTACAAGTAATAATTATCTTCTACACCGAAATTCTGCAGTACAGCACTTGCTGCAAAGGACATCCCCATCAAATGCTCTATTTAGGAAATAGAGGAGGACTATTTTCTTGGTGAATTGTATGTTGCCATCACATTGATTAACCCACGGTTCTGCTCTGCCAAAATATGAATCTATCTTTGATAACATTAACAAGAATCACCAAGCCCTACTTAATGACCTTATCATTAGGTTTTTATAAAAGCCTGAAAGATAGAGATTTTAAAAAGTGCATGCAGAAAAGGAGGAATAGATCATATCCAGAGATTACATCAAAGGAAGATCAGTTGTAACACTGCATATTGGACATACAGTTCTTTTCTGCTGAGTGCATCAAAGGCTCCAAGACAGCAGTTGGATATGCATTCCTTTTTGGGCAATAAGGACAAGTATGGCAACAGCTGCTCCAGTATTTGCAAAAACTGTATAAATGCAAACAAAATACCAGAGGTTACAAGAAACTAATATTTGCATTTGTTGCTTTTGTGCGCAGGGAAAATGTCTGTCAGCTGTTCTCCTTGTGCATAAGGAAAATGTCTGTCAGGAACATGTAATGTCAGTTATTCACCATTTTTCATAAGCAAATATGTGCAATCCCACATCTCTTGTGACCAACAAGAGTGGGAACAGAATCCACTGGACTGCTGCTGCCCCTGTACATCTCTGTTATTGTCTAATATCCCAATCCAGCCTTCCAGCAGTACAGCAAAACAGATCCTGCAGGAAAGGGGAGCACAGTGTTCACTGATCACTGCAGCACCTGAACCACCAGTGCTGGGCTCAGCTTGCTCATAGCACAGCATCTTCCAGGCATTGCAGAACATGAGTTTTCAAAGCAAGCTTATCAAAGCTTACAACTAACCCAACAGTAAAACAGTATTATCAAAGAGAGTTTAGTGTGCTGGAAGACTAAATGGTCACAGAGAGGTGGAAGCATCCATACAGCAGGAGATCCTGAAGCACAGGAGATGACAAAGGCAATGGCAATTTCATAATGAGGGACAAAATTATAATGTTTTGGGGGACTGTCCCCTCAAAGGGGCTGTGTCTTTGCTGTATGGTACAGAAAAAGAGCTTGCAACACCAAGCAGGTGTCACATACCTTACTATGCCCATAAGACTGGAAGTGAAAAACCCTTAGCAGATATAAAAAAACTTAGATAATGCACTGTAATTACAAAGTGCACGTTTCACCACAGAAATTTGGGGGAAATGGGGTAAGACCAATCAGGATTTTGCAGACTTTTCTACTGGAAATATTCAGCTCAGCCCTATCAGCCAAGTTCCCACCCAGCCTGCCTTCCCCTCGAGGAGGTGCCCTCGTGCTCTCCCCTCTCTGAGAGAAGCTTTTTGATTTCACTGTTAAGAGGAAAGCAGGACAGTGGTCCATCACAGAAGAATGATGGATTACCAGCTCAGATCACTATGAATTCAGGCATAACATCATTCCAGAGCCAAGGACTGTATTGCCTTAAATGGAAAAGATCTGCAATATTTAACAGGTCAGGAATACTATCCACTTCTGTTTATTTAAGCATATAAGAGGGTAGATTTAGAGTTTAAAAGTCTCTTAAGAAATATAAAATAGGAAAGCTTGTGAATACTCCTCTGATAACCGCCAGTTGTGAATGTGGGGAAAGAAGCATGGGTGAGAAAGGATGGGAAGAAAAAAGGGAAAAGTATTTTCAAAAAAAAAATCAATCTGCTTATTTTCACCTAATACGAACAGAATTCAAGAAAATTAGTTTGATTTTCCAGCTTAGAAAAATCATGGCATTTGCCACATCAGTAAATCCTCATATACAACCAATCTCAGTGTGCTTGTCACCTGCCAACCTGCCCAGAGAAGGACACCAAGGTCAGCTAAGCTCATGCTCCTTTGCAGGAATTATCAGTCTTGCAATCATTCCCCAGTCCTTTTCCACAGCATAACCCATTTCACCCCAAAATAGAGTGGAAAAGTGACTTTTATACCAATAGCCCACCTAGGAGCCAGCCCATTCCATTCCCCATGGAAAAGGACTCTACAGCCTGTGACATTTTAGCTGCAATACAATACAGATTGCAATCACTGTAGATTCCCCACAGTGCTTGCTTGTAAGAGTCACAAAGACATCATTACTGACGAGAACAAGGTCACAAAAAGGTATTTCATTGTTTCTAGTGAATAACAGAGGTTGTTCCAGGAACCCAAACACTCCCATTCAGTCCCACTTAGGCTCCAAATGGCACAGCCAGAAAACAGCTCCTCTCCCATGCAGAACATGATGTGTGTGCCCAGATTCAGTAGCAGCAGGGACAGATGGAGCCAGGAATGGTTGCACAAAGTTACAGATTACAGGAAAAAAAAAATCTGTGCTTTTGGATCCTAGTGTTACACAGTGACCAAGATGAAATGCACTATTTCAGTCTCAAGCATATACTGAAAATCCAAACAGAGGACTTGGACATACCATAATATACAGATTCAGACTCAAAAAACCAAGAGAGTAAGTTATGGCAGAGAGATAATGAGATTTGCATGAATTTACTAAGAGCATATTTTCTTCTGTACTCCAGGAAAACTGAAGAAGCTGTTTGTACACAGAGGCACTACACATGAATGAATCTCCTTACTGAAATGCTCTTGGAAAATATGCCTAACTTGTGGCAGTCAGGAACAAAGGGATATCTCAGCCCAGCACTGTGCTGCTATTGATGATTTACTGACTCCTTCATGACATCCACAGTCAGTTTAGGTTTCATCCTGCATTTAGTCACAGAATTGATTAGCAATTGACTCCTATATGCAATTTTGTTTAGTATCTAAATCAGTTGCTGTTATCAGGCACAAGCAGGCAGAATTTCCCACGCTGCTCCTACATAAAAACAAAGGTGCATTTCATAAACATGCAGCACCACTTTATGTAACTTGCTGGCTTGAACAGTTCAGAAAGCAGTGCTCTCACCTGAACTCTAGCACCCCATTATGCACTCACAAGTATAATGACATTTTTACTATTATCCATAGATTTGCTAATCTGCATCAGCACATCACATGCCATTCTTTTCCCCCCTAGCCCGGATGCTGCAGCAAATCCTAGCCAACAACAGGTCAGAGCAGCCCAAGGCAAGTCCAGGGCAATGGGATCCAGCAAAAGTCATCATTTCAGTGATGAGGGAGCTGCTTGAGCCAGGATCCTGTGCACAGCACACGTGGCTCCAGAGCACACTCTATCCTGGAGCCAAAGGGAGCTTCAAAAAGAGGTTTTGATAAGGAAAGATTTAATTCCAACACTACAAGACTGTCAGCCTGCCCTCAGTGCCAGAGAAGATCATGGAACAGGTCATCAGAGAAGGGAACAGAGCTGGGAAGGATCTGGAGCACAAATCTGATGAGGAGCAACAGAAGGAGCTGGGGAGGCTCAGCCTGGAGAACAGGAGGCTCAGAGGGATCTTCTCACTCTCACTCTCCCTGAAAGGAGGTTGTAGCCACCTGGGGGTCATTCTCCTGAGTAACAAGTGACAGGACAAGAGGAAATGCCCTCAAATTATACCGGGGAAAGTTTAGGTTGGATATTATGGAAAATTTCTTCATGGAAAGAGTTGTCCAGCCCTGGCACAGGCTGCCCAGGGTAGCAGCAGAGTCATCACTGGAGTGTTCAAAAACATGTGGATGTGGCACTTGGGTACAAGCTTCAGTGGTGAGCATGGTAATGCAGGGCTGGCAGCTGGACTTGGTGATCTTGTCCAAACATAACAATTCTATGATTCTATGTAATTCCTAAAAACTGAGCCGCTGAACATACTGACATGACTGATTTTACACTTTTGAAAGAATTTGATCAATGTAACCAATCAGTCATGTCTGTAGCCAGATCCTGTATAATTTCTGGCTCCCGAGGGGCTGTCAGTGCAGTTGTACTCACACACATGCAGGGGACAGCTCATGCTGGAATTCCAGCCTGACTTCCCAAGGCAACAGACTCACACACTGCGCTGGCAGCCCCTGGCTCCTGGGCCCAGTGCCTGTGTCCCAGGGCACTTGGCCAGCATGGACCTTGCTCTGCACTAGAAGACAAGAATGCAGGGGAACCTGGAAGTAAATGAAGCCAGAGGTGAGTCACCAAAGCCCACAGGAAAAGAGTCTTTATTAGTTCTGATGGCTGTGGGAAAAAAACTAGTAAACAACGGTCATTTTCTAAACTTAACAACACACATGGTTTACAACAGAACAGGAGTATTTCAGTCACAGCAAATTCAGTTTTTCACTTGCTGAAGGCAAGAGAACCCGTTACACATTCCAGGCAATAGCTGTATCTGGGAATCACCAGACAAAGGAGCATATTCCAGGTTACACACAGGACTAATAAACTGCATGAGATTCTATACAGCACCATTTCACAGCTGTGAAAGCAAATATCTCTCAATGAGCAAAGCACCTCAAAGATTTAACAATAAAAACATGGGTAAAGAACACGAGTATAAATCAATCAATCAAGAGAGACTCCCATTCAGTGAAGCAGTACATTCAGCTCTCTTATTTGGGCATTCTAATAGGGACAAGGCAGACAAATGACTTCTCAGAAGTCACTTGAGGAAAAGGCAGCACTACCAGGGGCTATGGCACCACTCAGAGCTGCACTGTCTCGCTCTCTGTGCTACCCAGACCTGGGGCAGCAGAACCTCCTGCGTGGTCTCCAGGACCCCTTTCTGTGTGCAGCACTGCCACGGCTCCGGGCCAGCAGAAATCCCAGCCGTGCTCACGTGAGGCTGCTGGCAGCACGGACTCAATAACCTCTGCTGAGATTCACTGTGACTACAGCTGAAAACACAGCCTAGTCCAACATGAACATGGTTTGCATCACATCACATCAGCAATAGGAATTATTTTTTGCTCAGACAAGTAAGATGCCTGACAGTTCAGAGTTCAGCTGTCTCGTGTACCTTCTACACAATCAAATTTGGTTGCCCAAAATCAATTGGACTTGGACACAGACAATAATGCAGAGAGAGAAAAAAATAACCATCTGACATGGTGATTTAAGCATAAGTGGGTGAGCCAATACTGCCGAGTGAATCCTGACACTCTGAACAGAATCTTCCAGAGCCGAGGAGTCCAGCCAACAGCCAAGAATAATATTTCAGTGGTTCAGTCAATACAGCTGTAACCATGGCCTGGAGGGGTTTCCACAGCCATAACCACAGGAGTGACTGCACATTCACTTGAAAATAGTAAAAACAGACATTTAAAAATCTACAGCTTGTAGACATCTTAAAACCGGTTTGAAAGGAGGCACAGAGGGGCCTGAAAAATGCACCAACACTCCCACCAAGCTTGACTGTCATCTGTTTATCCTTCTTTCGAGACAATGACTTGAAATAAGAACTCCTCTCACTAGGTACAATCACTTGCTTGAAAAAAACCTGAAGGAACAGCTTCGGACTAGCTGAAAAGAGATGAAGTACCAGTGTACAAAGCCCGACTGATCAGCTGGAGCTGCAGTGGCTCAAGGCACGTTCCAACCAGGACAGTCTAACACCGTTTATTCGTGTCTCACACTCACAGCCAGAGACACTCTCATGCCTTTCACATATGATTTCTATTTCTTCCCTGATGTAAGACACAGTATCACACAACATGCTACAGAAGGAGCCCTGCTGGTTCAAGCAGGCTTTCCCAAACGAAAAAAA
>WEIU01020177.1:544430-573726 GCA_013389925.1 Aegithalos caudatus
CACACGGGGACAGCCGCTGTGTCCGGGCACACGGGGACAGCCGCTGTGGCACGGACACACGGGGACAGCCGCTGTGTCCGGGCACACGGGGACAGCCGCTGTGGCACGGACACTCGGGGACAGCCGCTGTGTCCTGTGCACTCAGGTGTGCCCCGGGCACAGGGAGGGGCGGTGCTGCAGGTGGAAGAGCTGTGCAATTCCAGCTTTACCGTGTGGTTGAAGTCTTTTCCCGTCGAGCTTTCGCTGCCAGTGCTGGGGCTGCAGACTGAAGGTAGAGCTGGGCACTGTGGCCATCTCCAAGGAGCCAGCTATTCCAACATCACAGAGCTTCAGCCTGAGCACTGGGGGCTGTTCTGAGGCTGTTCTCATAAACGAACATAGGCTCAGGAGAGTTACAAATCCTTAGGGCATGAACACAATACAATTTAACTCTGGACTTACATTATTGAAATGGTGCAGAGGTGTAGTTTTCATTGCTGTGAGGAATGACCAACAATGTAGCATCTCAGAGGTAAACAATAGTAATGGCAAATGTAGTATCAAAACACAGATCAAAAAATATTCACTGCCAGGTCCCTTGGAAATACAACAGTGGCTTCTTTCCGTCGCTGTTCCTCAATCCTGAAGGACACAATGCCTTGGGTTCCAGGGAGGCTGGAGCACTGACAGGGTTATTTCAGCTCTAGCCTTGAAGCTCACATGCCACTCCCTTCCACAGTGATTGTGTGTACTCTGCCATGAACACAAAGCTCAGACACCAGTCCCAAGGCTGCCTTCAGCAGTTCCCATCTTATCCCACACTACCCTCAGACACGAGCACTGTGTTCTGTATTTCTGTGCCTACACCTTCCCCTGGACCACTGACAGTGCATGTGGCAGCACAGAGATGCAAGTGAAAAATAAAGCTTTGAAATGCAGTAAGGACTGAAAAGAACAGGTGTGGCCGAGCAGAAAAGGAATTCCTGCTGGTTTTACTCCCTAGAGCTAGTCTCTTACGGAGCTCTGCCCTTCTATTACAGCAAGAGCAGAGCCAGTGGGCCCTGAAACTCACAGATTTCCATTGAATTGACCAATCCTAAGAGCTCTGTACAAAGCAGTCGGTGCTGGAGTCAAACAAATAAGTGCTCAGCATCAGACAATGCCATTCTCCATGTGGCTGTCAGAACGAAGCTTCAACAAATTCACAGACAGATTACAAAATGTGGTGTTTTGACATAATCAACAGGAGGTTTTTGAAATTCTTCCCAAGTAAGGATAATTAAGTGGAAGCATGCAGGAGCTGTTGTGAGAGATTGAAATGTTACAGTTAATGGCTTAAACATTGTTATAAAGGACATTTTGCCCATTATGGCAAAATTGTGTAAAGAAGCTGCGACCATGAAAGCCCACACCTCCCTGAATGTGACTCCTGACTGAAGCATTGGACTGTGAGTTGAGCTTCCTAAGGAACTTGAGGTAAGATAAAGGTGACACTATTTCAAATTATCTCAGGTCTGGCAAAAAGGAAATACATAAATAAACATATTTTATTCCTTTTACTACTTTTGAGTGAATAATGGTAATAATTTGGGCCAGCTGGTACAAAATCATTCAGCAAAATGACAGCCTACACCAATATCTTTTATTTTTTTTACTTTCCTTGATTAAGTGGTGTTTTAAAAATTTGCATTGCAGATCTGACAGTCCAGTATATGGTCCTCCTTTACTACAGTCAGTGAATATCAGAAGCAAGCTGTGCATTATTAGACATATCTGACAGCTCTCAGTCTTACAACTCAATGGATAAAAAATCTTTCAAAGTGTCCTCTTCAAATTAATCTTCGACAAGAACCTAAAACTATCTGATGTACTATCACATTCCCTGCATAATCCTTCATTTTCACTAACTTCTAAGTTGATATCTTTGTTACACCTTGAAATTCCCTCTGCTCAACCCAAGAGAGCATCACCCAGAAGCAATCACACACTGCAAGTAAGAAAAGGACCTGTGGGAGATGGCTTGTGGAGCAGTTTGCTGGTCAGGCTATCCAAGCAGTATGAGAATTCAGTTCCTTGTGTCATTCTACTGAGGCAGCAGCTGAATTGGAAAGTGTTCAGCAGGTATATGAAGACTCAGAGTAACGAGCTGCACTTGCCTGGGCTGGCAGCGTGTGAGATGCCAGCACTTCAACAACACCCACACAGCCACAGCACTGCAGACCAAGCTCCAAACAGCCAAGTCCCTTGGCAAATTCATGAAGGATAATGAAATCAAGTCCTTTATTCCTGAATTTATTAAAGCAGCTGTCAATTCATTACAGTGATTCTGTGTCTGCCACTTTGCCTCCCTCCAGCCAGAGTGCTGAAGGCAGACACAGCACCTCACAAGGGTTCACAGATGAGACTCTGCATGAGTGAATGAGCTACAGCAGCTGCTGAGCAAGTGTGGCCTGCAAGAGGGAAAAAGGAGTTCAAAAAATCCTACTCTGGGAGGAGGAAACTCCCTCTCCTACAGGAATTAGGCAATTCTCTTTTAATTAACAATCCAAGTCTTCTGAGAAATTTCCATCTATTTTGCACCCTTCAGGAATTAAAGGGTCAACACTATATCATTATCTATGCCATCCCCTAGTGTTTCAAATGAAAGCCTTACTCCATGCCTTGGAGAAGGGAAAATGGGGGGAAGAGAGGTGATAATGAGAGAGAGAGAAAGAGAGAAAAGCAGTGCCCTGTTCCATCATCTTTCCCTTCACAGTGCAGTGAGAATCTCTGCTGGCACCTCAATGGTGACTGTATTATATACACATGATGTGCCTGTGAAATATCTGTGATAATCCTATGGCAAAATGTATTTCTGTAGTTCAGTGGATAGGAAACACAGCCTAAATTTTAACAGCATCTTTCCAAGGAAGGTGTTTGCTTTCAGAACTGCCGAGACTCTGTTATTGGCTTAGGAGGCTTCAGTTCTACCCTTACATGATCCTGAGCAGAAAACCATGTTTGGGACCTGCTTTTAATTATGACTTGCCCCTCCTTTTTTCCATAGGAAGTACAATTACTGCTGCTATGGAGACAAGTGTAATTCAGGCAAGATGTGGGCCAAAGCAATACTTGGAAGGCAATGATTGAGGGGAAAAGTACCCTTTCTTCTATCTGTCCTCTGCTGGCTAAGGGTCTTCTCCCAGTCTTACCTTGCCAATTTCCATCACCATCTGCTGTCCTAGGTAAGGAAAAGCCAAATAAATCACCTGTAACTAACACCTGAAACTTCTCACCAGGAGAGCTGCTCTTCCTCCCTTGCCTCCCCCCATTCCCAGACCTTACCCAGTGACTCCAGCCATTCATACAATCTGCCAGCACTCACATCATCAGCATCTCTGTGGGCATAACAGCCTCAAACAAGCCCAAAATGGGAGACTTAGATTAATTTAGTAGAGAAAGCTATATAAATTTAAATCATTTTTTAGGTATGCTTACAATGTTATCAGGTTTCTGAACCAAAACACTGCTTTTATTCCCCAAGATAGTCCCCTTTGCCTGCTCCTCACAGTACACCTTAAACACATTTGTATGAATTCTTTCCAAAAAACCCAGTTGCAAGCTATATTATCTTACATGCAGACAGTGGTGAGACTGAAAACAATCTTGCCCTTCCTGGTATGATGCTACTTGGACTAAAGGCCTGGGATGATCATTTGCTGGAAGAGGCAATTGATTCAAATGAAAGGTTTGTGTTGAAATGAAGGAACTCTGTGTCTGAATATGAAATAACATCAAGCAGGATAGAGGATAGCTGTGGTACCTTTAAGGACACTCCTGCACTCAGGAAACAGATCCATCAATACACTAGAGGAACCAACAAGCTCCCAAACCCTAGCAGCAAATTAAATGTGAAACCTTTCAATTATGGTTTAAAATCACATCCCCACTTAGACACTTCTCCTAAAGAGGTGAACATCAGAGACACCTGACAATGACATGAAGAAACTGCAAGTTAAAATCAATTAGAGTCAAGTTATCACTTTAACAATTATTTCCTCAGGAGCTCACAGGTGAGCAGGGAGGGAATTAGAGTTTGGAGACATACTCTGCACATTAACCTTGTCCTGATCTTTCAGGATACAGAACATACCTTCTAAATTTAAAGAAATCATAGAAGTATATGCAAAGTTTTAATAAAAATTCTTTTTTAGCTTTGTCTGAAAGGGCTACACAATAAAACTATTGTATTATAAAAGGTCTGTTTTGTCTATTCTAAATTTCCCTTCCACACAGTGGAAATGTAAGCGTGTTATACAAGCTGTCCTACTCCTGAACCCTCAGATACTCAACAAAAGATCCTGTAACAGTCAGAAACATTTAAAACTCTCTAAGGACTCTTCTCTTACTGATTGAGAATGATAGGCAGTTCACCTGCTGAACTTTCTTGTAAAATGTGTACCAGGAATTTTGTTTGTGTCTGTTCACATTTTCAGCCAGGACTGTATGAATAAGAGATGTGGCACAATTTATCCATATGCAGCACCATATCTTCCCAAAGCACAGCATGCTGTATCTCACAGCTGCCCTTCCCACTGCTCCAGCAGTAAGAAATCAGAGGAAAGAGATAAACTGAACTCCTCTGCAATGACAAAGTGTCTACAGACAGCCAACGAACCCTCAAAACCAGAATCAGATAAATCTTCTTCAGAAAGATGGATGTTCAAAGAGCAATTCCTTCTGTAGGCTACAGGTAATCTGAAGAATACCTTGTCACTGCCATGTCAGAGATAACCATTTCAAAAGTGGGAAACAACCTCAGGATGCTGTAAAACCCTAGAGCATCACTGAAATCATTAGAGCAGAGACTGTTTGGCATCTCTGAGGAATCACATCTAAGATTCTTAGAATAGAATAGCTCCAGTTGGGAGGGACCTAAAACAATCATCTAGTGCAGTTTGCTGAGAAGTATCTCCAATTCAGCACTACAATGAACAGTTTCTGATGCAGTTTTAATTAGTTTCATTACTTCCAACAGTAAAATTAGGAGAGCCCACCCAAATAGGAACTTGAGACCCTGCCAGTGACCAAGGCAACCCCAGTCAGCTTTGTCCTACAACAGTGAAACCAGCACACCACTACATCACACAAGACTTAATCAGAATCTGAAAATTCAGTGGCACTGTTCTGCATAAAGTTGTGAGAGCATTTAATAATAACTAGGACAGCTGTTGGCTCCAACCTAAAAATACAGAACACATCTGCTTCATTTACCTTCATGTGCTCAAACATCCAGAACTGAACAAGCATAAGTGCTATTAAAATTTTTCTCTATGGAGAAACAGAAGGAGCCAACCATGCAGCACAGTCTTCATTCATGCCTGACAGGAAAGGTGAGGGGTGAGCTATTTGCAAGAATCAAAAAAAAAAAAAAAAAAAGAAAAAGAAAAGAAAAAATCAATCTGCACCTACATAAAAGTGTTTACTGATGATAAGAAATTGATTTAAAATACTTTTTTGAAGGTTATGTAAATGGAAGTTAATTACTAGATACTAAATCACTCCATAATCTATTTTTGCAATTAGCATTTTTTCTTACTGAAGTTTTATTCCAAAAGATGACCCCACAGCAGACCCAAAAGCACAAACCCAGTCTTGAAAAGTCGCCTGTTTTCATTTCACTTTTCTTTTTCTCCAGCACAGACTTTTCTATTTAAAAAAGTGAGATTATCAGCAGATACCTTAGAAACAGAGGCTTTTTGCACAGGCACAGGGCAAACAGGAAAAAATAACATTATCTGCTTCCCCAGAATGTCTCTGCTGATGTGTCTGGATGCCTTGGAACAAGGACACTGGTGTCACCCACAGACCCCAAAGCCCAGTCCCCACCATGCAGAACAGAAAACACAATTAGAACTGAAATGTAATTAAGTAATTATAGCTGGAAGAAAGATTGTGGTAAGTGTCTTTAACCTGATCCACAGTAGCTTTGACAGCATATGGTTCTGAATGTGTGTCAGAAATATTAAAATTAAAAAAAAAAACAAGTGTGGGAAGGAACTACCTGAAAGATATAAGCAAAAATAAGAAAGGGGCAGAATTAACTGAAAACTTTTCAATTTATTAAAATATAGGAGAATTGGAAAAGACTCAACAGATCTTGAATTACACTGCTACACATGATGCCTTCTTTATATGCTGCATGTACAAGCAATGACAGACAAAAGAGAGACAAATTAGTTTGATATATTCTCTCTGCCTGGGCACAGACTCTCACTGTTCAACATGACATCGCAGCAGGCTGTCAGAAATGCAGTGATTGTCAGGTTTTCACTTTGCTACCCAGCCACCATCCTACAAACATCAGAGTTTAGGTAAAATGCTGCCAATAAGCTCATATTTACACTTCAGAGAAGTCTGCTGTTATTCTTCTTCTCCTTCTAATTAAGCTGTATAAAGGCTTAGGCCTAATAACCATGACTTTAATGTCCTAAAACTTAAACAGTTTATTCCAAATAATTCCAGGCTCAATAAAAATCCGTTCATTAAAAAATAAAATAAAATAAAGAGTTCTTGTTTCTAGCCTCAACTAAGGTCCTACAGAACCCCGTATCAGATAGACAAGTTGGTCCCTAAATCTAACAGCCTGGCCTATTAAATCAGTAATTTATTCTGCTGGGTGTCCTGACCATCCTAAGAAAACAGACAAAATGTGAGAACATACCTCTTGTAGATCCATCTCCTACAACATGAAGAAGACAGCAAAGGGTGCATCTTGTTTATGAGGAAGAAAACTCCTTTCTGATGCCACTTGTTAGAAGTTTATGCCTTGAAGTCTGGCAGCAGTTATCACACCTATCCAAGCACAGGGACGCTTGCAGGGCTGTGCCCTTCCTTGTGAAAACAGCACAGGACACAATTTGCCTCTTGAGTTTTCCAGCTGGAGCATCACCATGGCATGCTGAGGACAGGGTCTCACTGCCAGCACTAGTCCCCACCAAGACAGCAGAAATGCCTGGGCATCCCAGACAGGAGGAACCACATCCCTGCTGTGTACAATCTCTGAGCTCAGCAGAACAATTTCTACTCAACAAGTGTGCAACATGAACCTTCTGGCAACTCAGAGATGTCACATTCCTCTGAGGCAAACATCAGAGTACCCTGGAGTAGATCCCTCAGCATGGCACAGTTCCAAAGATTCCAGAGTGGCAATTTACCTGTGTGACTGCCACAGGAGACTTCTTTGTAGTCTTGTATACAGACCAGCAAGACTATAATACTATTAGCTAACAATGATCCTTTTAGCAGGAAAAATCATCAGTAAACATAAAGAAACATATAAAACAGAAAAAAAATCTCACAAGCTAGAAATGTTGTTCCATTTGGATAAAGAATTCCTGACTTTCTGTAGGCGTTGTCCTGTTGCTGCCTTCCAGCATCTCCCCTCCTCCCTTTAATTAGAGCCTGTGCAAAAGGAGGGAGAAGCAAAGCTATATTTAACTCTCTGTACACCAATGACCAGATAACACATTCTGTACTGAAAAAAAATATTTTTAGTTGACCTCATAATCCAGGGGGAAAAAAAAATCTAGAAAAAATCCCCCCTATTTTTGCTCTGAAATACAGAAAATCTTAAACCCACCTTGGCTTTATTGCATGTGAAGCACTGTTGGGTAAGAGATTCAAATAATTCCTGAAGGCCAGTTAATCTGCAGAGAGAGCTGTGCATCAGTAAAGAGAGCAATGTCTGGCAGCAGAGCCGCTGCTGGAATGTGGAACCATTCCTAATAGGAAGTACAAGTGAAAATTGAAGTCAATAGATCCCTTTGATTCTCCTCTGCTGCAAGTAATTCCTATGAAGAAGCCCTCAGTACGTTTTCTGGACAAAACAGGAATTTCCCCGAGCTCATCTCTGAAAAACCCTGGGAAAGGCATTCTACAAGGGCAGCTCCCAAGAGCAGAACCCAGGCTCCAGGACTGAGAAAGCCCAGGGAGTTTATTTGTACTCAGCACACACCGTGTCTGAGGCCAGGCTCAGCACAGGCCATTTCTCAGCATCTTTACCAAGATGCTTTTCCCATTTTTCCGAGCGCGTTCCAGCGCGCACATCTGGCAGCGCTGCGGCGCGAACAGCAGTTCCTGGCTCTCCGTGCATGTGTTCTGCATCCCATGACATCATGCACTGCTCAGCCTGCCAAAGTGCAGTCTCTACTGTACAGACCACCAAAACAGAGCCCCAGCATCCCTGTGGGGAGCAGGGCTAACTTCCAGCCCCAAGAGCTTTTCCCCTTGCAAAATCTTGTGCCGTGTTTCATCTGTTGCGCTGTGCTTCTCTCCCACTCACACCCATTACTCAACAACAGTTTTCAAATCATTCCTAAATTGCTTCTATTCTACTCTGCCTGTAAAGATCTTCTCTTTGCACAAAGCTGTAACTACTCAGTCGCTTCTCAGCAGAACAACCATTTTTTCTTTTATTCACAGTGGGGTTTTAACTCTTTAATAACCTGAAAACCGGGAAATCTGTATTTCCCAAGGAAACCTACATTTGTTTTTCTTTGCTATGGGTAATAGTAGGTGGCTCTGTACAGATTGATTGTTCTCTGGAGATGGAATTAATGGCTCATCTTGTGTCATACCCATTACTTAACACTGCCTCAGCAGCAAGGAAGTTAGCTCTGGCACACTTAAGAAAATAGGTTCTACACTGTAGGGCAAATCAGAAGAAAAATAATTCTATTACCTGAAAAATGTTCATGTTCAAAATCGTTCAAAACCTTTTAAAGAAAGGCAGACAAATGCCAAGAGCAAAGGTCTATGACTTACATACTCATTGGTGGAGAGCCCTGGAACCAAGAACTGCTGCATGATTAGACATTGGAATTTACCAAAACTGGCCCTGCTCCAACTCCTGTTATAAATCCCAAACTAATCAGCCAGAAGGGAACAGACATACAGATACTGCCCCTTGGTAATGAAGCCACAGTGAGAGATAAGGCTGCAAGATTTCCCTGCAATAATTTCACTAACAGAGGTGAAAAACGAGGTCTCCAGGCATGATTCCTCCTAAATAGGGCTTAATTGTCAAAGGGTGGAGAAAAATTGCAACAGACTGATATTTCAAAATGACAAATTTCAGTTTTCTTCTCATGCAAAGTGGTCTCTGCAAAAGAGCCAACTCACTCATCAGGCAAGGGTCACTCAGAGGTTATCCACAGAAACAGGACAGAGCCAGAAGCCAGGTCTATCACAAATTACCAGGCACGTTGGCTGGAGGCAGCAGCCCATAAATCCATTTCTCCCCAGACAGTACTTGCATTTCTAGATACAGTGATTCCACTGACATCTCCTTTGCTCGCCACCAGAGCATTTCCAGATAGCAGCCTAATGTTCCAGAACAGAAAAATGAGGGCACTTGCATGATTTCAAGTTAGCATGCTACAAAATGAAAAAGCAATTTTTTTCCTATTGCCTGGCCCCTGACTGAAGGTTCCCAAGCCCAGCTGCTGTGTTTGGCACCAGGTAACTGCACTCAGGAATTGTGGCTACTGCCACTCACTTCAGAGCACTCTTGGAAAGGTCACCCAGTTAACACCCTTGAGTTCCTTTTTATCCAGTTTTATTATTAAAAAATAATGATTATTTTAGTATTTTTTCCAGTGATGACCAGTATTTAATTTGTTTTACATTAATAAAGATTAAAACATGCTATATACATGTAACTATGCCATGTTTCTCACACTGAAATGTACATGTTCTGTTTATAGTACCTCTTCCCCTGGGAAAATCTCAGATTTATTAATTGCCACATATGATACTCCAGGGATAACGTATTTTCCTTTTAACTTTTGGTTGGGAAATATGTGATACAAAGAAAATCCTGACTGCAGATAAAGTAAAAAAGCTTATAAATACTAGATTTAAAAAACAGTGAAGGAAGGAAGAGTCAATCTGGCACTCCTACTCTGGATGTAACAGGGTGGTTTGTTTTGACTCAGGGAGTCCTGAATATTTCTGGTCCTTCCTCACTTGTAACAGCAGTGCAAGGAAATTTATGTTCCTGAATTTCAGTTCTGTGTCTGTTTTCATGGCAAGTTATTCCTGACAGAGTCTTTATAGAGGCTTTAAAGAAAAGTTATCCTGTGATCACAGAGATGGAGCACTAATGAGTTTAATTAGAATGCAGTGCATCAACCCTAGATTGAGACATAGACCAACATAATTAATTACCTCCTGGAATGGCTACAAATAGAAGAGGCAAAATAGAAGGGGCTACCAAGGCAATGCTCTAATAAATAGCTGTGTCCACCCACCTTCTCCACCTGCCTGAAGAGGTGTTCTCCCTCCCTGCAGCTGGGCTACCACTGTGACAGCTGTGAGTGATGCCAGTACCAGCTCAATAGAGGATAATCTTAATTCATCATCTTCTCTATTAGCAATTACCCTTGCTCATTTCAAAATCAAGGTCACTTTTATTTAGCATACTTGTCTTTCAGGAAAGTGTCAGTGTTCTAAGCATGAGTTTTTCAGCATCAATTGCTATTTAGTTATGTAAAAACAGGAATCTTATTTAACAGCTAAGCTAATAATCATGTGCAATCAAAATAACTCAAAAATTATCTCAATCCTTTGAAATGCATCAGCCAGTTCCCCAGTTAACCCAGTTACAGCAGGATCAAAAAACTAGAGTTGAAAATGTATGTACTTGATTTTTACTTTTCAGAACATCTTGAAAAGAGATTTGACTATAAAGATAACTGAAGCCTATTTGGAAAGCAGACTGCAGGTAAACTTACATCTGCTTAAAGTTTATTGTCATTATCTTGACAGCTGTCACTTTCTGTAGCTCTAAGATGGCCCCAACGAGGGTTATCCATGAAATATGAGGCACCTGAACACACTGCTCCCCAAACATTATAGCCAGCAAACTGCATGAAGGAACAGGTCTCAGCACATGCCCCAGTCAGGCACCAAAATTAAATTTTTTCAGTTATAAAATCTCCTCCATATCTTCTTGTTCCACAGCTTGTTCAAAAAAATGTACACCTCCCAGAGATACCCATTTGCTTAAAAGACATTTAGACTTGATGGTCTTTAAAGCTCCCCCATCCCACCCAAGCCATTTCATGTGAATTCTGTGTTACAATAAACACAGAAAATGGACATGAAGCTCCCAAAGGATTGAGTCATACATTGGTACAAACAACAGAAATTTCACAGTATTTTTCCAAGGGTATCCACTATTGAAACATGGCTGTGACACGTGGCAGAGCCCTCCTCAGTGCTCCTCCTCACTGTGTGTGAGGCACAGCCATTGCTGGGATGTAAATGGTGCTCACACATTTTGTTATTTCTGACATCAGCACCTCTGTGCCACTTAGGATTTTGACTCTGAGAGTGGTGAGGACCTGGCACAGGTTGCCCAGAGAAGCTGTGGCTGCTCCATCCCTGGAAGTGTCCCTGGTCAGGTTGGACAGGGCTTGGAGCAACCTGGGCCAGTGGAAGGTGTCCCTGGCCATGGCAGGGGATGGAACAAGCAGGCTTTAAGTTCCCTTCCAACCCAAAGCATTCTGTGATTCTAGGAAAAGTACTCCTAAACCCTTCCATGTCTCTCAGCAGCTGCCAAAAAGCTGCAAGCCATACCAGCCCCATTTCAGCTCTTCCATTTATAACACTTCTAATGAGCAGATGGTTAATTTTTGTGAGCGGGGAATAAAAAACAAAACAACTTTTGTTGGTGCAAGTGTCTGGGGGTCCTTTAGGTTATAAAAACCAGTTGTTTTGGACATCTGCTTAAATTTTTGACTGCAAATTTAGCCTTCTCTATATTACTAGACACATATTCATATCCTCCATTTGTTTTCAGGTAAAATAAAAACCTGCCAGATATTGTTCAAGGGTTTTTTTAGCTATTTAGAAGTTGGGAAATATTTCAAGAGTAAAAACAAATTTATTGTGCCTGTTTCCTGTGTATTTCCAGCAATAACATTTTTTGTACCACCAGATCACAAACAGTATGTGTTTCTCCACCTTTACTATTGCCACCTCACTAAAAAACAACTCATTAAGTTCCCACACAACTGTGAGTACCTCACCTTCAGAGCCAGTTCCTCAAATATAATCTCAGGCTGAACCTGAAGGCTACACAATATTGCAAGTGTGAATATTTGAACAATGCTACTGTTCACTTCAGAGGCCAAGGGACTGGGGCAACCCCAGAAGTAAGGGAAATAACTAAGTGACATGTTTTCTTTATGTTGTACTGCTAGAATTTGGGGAGTTGTAGTACTGTAGAGATTTGAAGAGGTATCTAAAGTAAAATGTAAACACTACTTTACCATGATAGAAAAATACAGATGGCTATTTTTTCATACAATTTTTAAATTTTCCTGTTTCTATTAAGCACTAACCAAACCCAACACAATGTGCACAGTATTTACAAACACATAAAAATATTTACAGTTCCAGATATGATTTATCACTGTACTTAACAGTACTGAGCACTCCAAATTACAAACAATAAAAATTACATTTCTGCAAATTGTTGTTGTTGTTGTTTTGTTTAGTATAAACACAATTTTGTGTGAGGACACAGAAGAAAAGAGAACAAAAGTATGAGTATTTGGGAGGAGAAATTGTGTGAGAGCAGGAGAGACAATGGATGTGTCTGAGCCAGGAGTGAGCTGCTGGTTTGGATCATTAAATAAGAGCTGGATGCTCGCTGCTGCTCCCTCTGCAGACTCCAGGATCTCCATCCTCACTCAGTGCAGCCCCAGTGTGAGACCAAGCAGAACAAATGTGGGAGGGCACAACATCATACAGGCAACTGATTTCTTTATTTGTTGGAACACTAATTTAGGCTCTTTTAAAAGCTACATTTACTGTACACACTCCTCTTACCCACATTCCTTTCCTGCTGTATTCCCTATTCTGTTACAGCTTTCCAAAGCCTCAGTAACTGTACCTTGCAATTCCAAACACTTCCATCTGAGTTAAGTGCACATATTTTCTGCCTTAAGCCTAGGAGGGCTCAGTGCTGTGGCTGTCCTTTCCCAAGCAGTCACAGAAGCCATTATTTCTCAGCACACTTTCACAGTGCAACCAACTCCAAGCAGCTGACATTTTTTATTTAGTACCCATGGGCTATAACCATGAAAAATTTACTCCCTGAAATACAGTTGCACGCATTTCCTATCCACCCTACTCATGATAAAAAGTAATTTCCTTGCACTGCCTGGTAACAATGGCAACTGAATGAGATGTATCACCATAAAATAAACATGAGCACATCGCACATCTGAATTCTCTCCTGAGTGAAA
The DNA here is from genome assembly GCA_013389925.1 of Aegithalos caudatus. Classification (NCBI taxonomy): domain Eukaryota; kingdom Metazoa; phylum Chordata; class Aves; order Passeriformes; family Aegithalidae; genus Aegithalos; species Aegithalos caudatus. The sequence goes on from WEIU01020177.1 coordinate 557,708, forward strand.
CTACTACTCTGTGTTCCCAGCAAAGATTTAAATGAATAAGAGGCCTTGAAGCTTGACATGTATCTCTAAAGGCATGGGAGAGGATTCAGGGTAACTGTCATTAAAATTAATCACTATTAGTGATTACAAACCTCCAGTAACACTGTGGCTCACTGCAGGAGAACTATCAGGGCCAAAACAAGATGTCTAAGCAATGAAAACCAAAGGCAACCAAGAATCAGATTTTCCTGTGTGGTAACTGAGGGGGGCTAAAGGTTACACTTAAAACAAAATCTGGTATTTTATTGTTTTCCAGTTCCTACTCATCTGGTAAAGGAAAAGCAAAGGAGAACCATTATTTTGTATTTTGGACCAATTAAGAATGAATTATAGTGCAAGAAAAAATAAAAAGAAAATAAAAACAAGAACATATGTCCAGAATTCCTATCCTGAGTTACCACAAAAGTCCAACAGAGTGAGGCAGGACCCAACCACGTTCTGCCCAACTCATGGGGGAGCTGTCCAGCAAACAAAGAACTGAATGTTACCATGGTAACAGAAATAAAACCACCTTTTACCAGCTTTTTCACACATTTAGAAAAATTCTGAAACTGAATTCCACTAGAAGTTATGGCTTCATAGGACAAATTCAGTCCTTGAGAAGTCCATCAGTGATAATGAAGATACCACAGCTCAAATGTAACCTCGAGGACAGAAAGTCCCAAATCTGTGACATTTGCCAGGAAAAGAGTCCCCACAGCTCCAGTTTGCTTAAACATCTCATACCCAGCAGAGCTTAAACTCCATGATGTGGCACTTCAGTCTCAGCACAGCAACTCTCATGGAAGAGCCAACACCTTCCATCAGCTGAAGGGAACAGAGCTCTCAGAGACAGAAGAAAGGTATGTTTAATTCCATGATTCTGTGACACATGGTTCCTAGTGCCTGTGAGGATGTGGGTTTATAAAATCACCTTTAATTACGTAAATGAGTAATTATTAAATTATCATTAAATTATTAAACTATTTATTTTGTATAATCCCCTTTCTGCTATGCCTTGCACTGCTTTTTGTGTTTTATTTGTGAAGGGCAAAAGCCTGCAAGAAAATAGCCACAATGAGTAAAATATGGATTACATAACCATGGCAAAAATTAAACCTCCTTTTTCACTCTGAAAAAAGTTGGGAAACTATGCCTAAAGTACTCATTTAATGCAGTGTTTCAAGAAAGTTTCTTTCCACTTCCCATATGAGACAAACTTCTATTAACAAATGTTTCATCCAAGTACATTCTCCCTTTGTTAACATCCAGAATATCTAGGGCTTGGTATACATCTTTGAAGAAGTTCATTAAAAATGAATCATAAAACCATGAATTTAACACTTGTCTAAATAAAAAATAAGTTTTCCACCAGGGAAAGTGAGCACTGTATTAGTTCTAACACAAGAAAAACTAAAGGAATAGTTTTCAGTTACAGACCTATCAAGTGCGTGGAATAGAATTTTGACCCTGACAAGACTAACAAAAGCTCTCAGATACACTGCCTGGGGAGAATAGTCTCAAATACTGGACTCTAAGAAAAATGCCTTTATTATTTTTTTAAATATACATCAATATTCATATGATCTATTTTTTTTCTATGAGCCGTTTCCTCAACTGTTTTAGAATAAAAAAAAAGCAATGCAGGAATTTGCATACCGCTGCCAACTTCTGTTAAAGTCATCAGAAATTTCAAAAATAACTGCACTGAAGAGCATAAAAAGTTTGTGTCTATGATAGACTTGTAAGGACTTCTAGAGAAATACAGTTATTTGACTTCCAGGACAGAAGCTTGACATTCCTGACTGAAGGGAAGAAAAGTTCAAAACTAGCATAAACCCAGAAAATAAAACTGAAAGTAGAGTGTCTATTCACTACATGATAGAAATTACAATATTGTTCAACCTTTCATTTAAACTTCAGGAGTAAATTCTCTGTTAGTGGATAATAGCTGAAATACCAGCTATTTATTTCTATTGTTCCATGTAACAGAAGGGGCTTTTTAATTTTCTCTTTGGAGCAAAAGAGAAATCATGTACAAAGATGCTTGTGGCAAAAGGGAAATGTCACCTGCTCTGTCCAGCAGTTCAGACCTCAGTGCTTTCAGACACAAATTGAGCAGCAACTTAGAGAACAACAGATTTATAGAAATAAAAATAATTGCCACAAACCTCTTCCCTGTTTGCATTAGTCTGAACTGTCATCATGCTCTTGTCTCAGAAAATGCCTGTGCTTAATGCAGCAATTATCCCTGGGCTGCATCTCCTACATGTACAGGATCACAGACACTTCACATCTGACTTTGCTACAGGGAGTGAGATGGAATGACCTGAACAAACCCCTGTTGGCACTATAAGGCCAGGAAGATGGAATGTTAAGCCCTGGATGTATTTTCAGCTGTCAGGGAGCTCTCAGCAAGGCCCCTGCTAATTGGTTGTGTTTCCTTGCCCTTGGCACAGGGCTGCACACTGTGTAAATGGGATCCCAGAGTGTTTCCTACTGACTTGCTAGTCAAGGCAATTTCCTGCTTTCTCCATTTTTAGTATTGTCTCCTGTGTACTTGCTCTCACAAACTCTCCATTTAATTTAATTTCCTCAGAGACTGGTTGAGATTACAGGTCTGTGATGAGGATCCAGTGATGTCCAGAAATGCCACGATGTATCAGCCTGTATACCCAAAGCAGAAATGCAGGTTTGTAAGAGCATCCTTGCCTATTACAGAGAAACCAGGTACAGAATCCACCCAAATCCCCTCCTGTTCTTTATTGTCACTCAGCCACTGAGGGGCAGCTCTCAAAGGAGAGGAGGGCTTGATGCTCTCCTTGTAATCCACAACCTCTTAGGCAGTCTCCCTTGTGCTGCTCAAAATTAGTCCTTGTCCAACCAGAACTACAACATAAATTCAGAGAGCTGGGATGAACCCAGGATGGCAAACCCTAAGAAAAACAAGGCTATTTTCTGCAGAACAAAACCAAAAATATCTGAGACATGGTTGTTGGTGATTTGATTAATTGAAGCACCAAATCATGTAATTGTAGTAAAAGGAAAAATAGATGGTGCTAAGGGGCTTACAGACACTAGGGTGACAAAATTAGACCAAACAATTGAAATGAAAAGAAACCCAAATGTGTATAGATAATGTGAGTAAAGCAAACCATTTCAGAAAGCACAGCTCAGAACAGCTGCTCTCCTGCTGCTGAGCATCAGTGACACTGCAGCCCCAGGAGCTGGATCTGCCAGCACTGCCATGCCAGCCATTCCTGCCTGATGCCAGACAAACACAATGGGCAGCAAGAACAGCACCAACTGTGGAAAAAAATTAACGAAATTCCACTTAAAAGTATCTAAAAAATGTGAGTATCTGCACAGAGCTGGAATGAGAGCCCAGGCCCTGCTGAACGCCTGAGCACAGAGCGCCCTCTCATGTGCTGCACTCGTTTCTCCACACATCACTTCAATCCTCCACAATTCCACAACTTCAGAGTCACCACTATGGTAACATTAGCAAAGAAATCAATCTCCAAGATGAGAAAACTCAATCCTTTTATGCTGAGTATAAACAAGGAATATATATCTCATTCTTAATAACAAAATTGAAGGAACAAACCACTGAAGGACTAAAAACTGAGCAGAAAAATCATCTGGCAACTAACTCCTCAAGGTTTGGGTAGGGGAGAAAAGAGGTAACAACACATACTAAAGTTTTAGTCTGAAACTATGGGGTACAAAACCCAGTACTGTGTAAATAAATGAAGGCAGTCCAAATGTCTTAAAATGCTATCCAGTGGTAATGTGCTTGAATCTCAATGAGCAAGTAACAAGATACTTTTTCTTAAATATCACCCTTGCAAATCAATCCTCACTTCTGCATTTCAAAATTACTTGTGCATCTGTGATTTAGATATTCAGATATATGAGGAATAAAAACCACTATACCATTCCTGCACAGTAATATAACTAGTTCCAATGGCAAGAGAACTGTGGGGTAAAAAAATAGCACCTTCCAGGAGAGAAATTTACATTACAATGTTTAGACTAAGTAGAATAACTGCAGTTAATTCCATAAAAGAAAAAATTTAGTTGCTTTATTCCATATACAAAAGGGTTCCAGAAAACAAAGGAAGGAATAATGAAACCCTACAGTAAGTGCTTGGAAAATTTGTGTTGATTTGTTGCATGCTGAGACTCAAGTACTTCTGTAAGTGTTCCCAATTCTAAGGCAATAAGCTGATTTCTTAGAAAGGAGCAATTTTTCTTGTGTACTTGTCTAAGACAGACAACCATTACATGTGAAAATACATATATTTTTTAGGATGACATAACTACAGTGTCATCAGCCCACTGTGTCCCTGTCCCCTGCTCTCATGTTGCAGTGCTACTGCTCTGTAATTTTAAGAATTTAGGGAAAGGAGAACCTATACAACTTATCTGCACAGAAATTTGTCCCAAGCAACACCATAACCATCACTTCTGGTGCAGAGAATACTTCTCCAGTGAACTTGATTGTTGAGAAAAACCATTAACTTCATAAAGCTGTCAAAATACTACATGATGCTCATTATTTAAATATCTACTTGGAAAAAAAAAAAGGTGGGGAGGGAGCAGTAAATTTTTTTGGTTTGGTGAGGGTGGTCAAACATAGGAACATATTGTCCAGAGGGTCTGTGGAGTCTCCACTTTTGGAGAAATCCAAAACCCAACTAGACAATGTCATGGACAATCTGCTCCAGCTGACCCTGCATTCATCTCCAAGGGTCCCAACCAGCTTTAGCTGTGCTGTGATTTTGCAACACAAAAAGAAAGAAAGGCACAAATCTCACAATAACGTAACACAAGTCCTAGCAAAGTGAAAAAAGTCTGTTAAATGGTTTTATGTCTGAAAAACTGGAATGCAACTTTCTGCAAATTAAAGACAGACTGTAAGCTGAAGGACAGGACTGGAAAGTTCCTTGCTCATCAAATTAAAAACAAGAGGTCTATTCATGAAAAAAGTTATGTGGTCCAGTCACATTCTTTGCTCAAAAGTTTTACATGAGACTGAGGGTGGGCACTCTGCTTGCCATTCACTGAGAAACTCTGAGGCCCTTAGGGATTGCTAGAGCTTGTGAATGTTTGTTTATAAAGGTGGCCAAGCTCTCAGAAGTGCAAGTGGACATGCAAGTGTCCCTTTTCCTTGTCCAAGTCCTGGTCACATGAATGACAGCTGGAGTCACTTAACAAAATACCAGTGCAAGCTATTCTGCCAAATTCCCCTGCAGTGAGATGACAGCACCTAAACCCCTCTTGCACTGCAAACACCCAAAGGCTTCATGGCTCACAATTCACCTTTCTGTTCTTTCATATTTTTTCTCCACTAGAGATACTAACCCACATTTTAAAAATTGAGACAAAAATTTTAAATTAGGAGAGACAAAGACCACAAGAAAAACTTGTGCCTGATGAAAAGTGCTGTAATTCTTCCTAGTTACTTTTGAATTACATACACACATGGCATTCCTTTCACATCCACTACATTCTCCAGACTATTCAACTTTTCTCTAAAAGGTGTTTCAGCTCTAAAAAAGGTTGATACAATAACGTTGTCCTGGTTTAAGAAATAACATTTTTCCCTGCCTGGTGCCTTAAACAGTTGCAATAATCAGAGATCATTACTGAACCCCAATCTTCAAATGTGTTTGCCAGCTTGGCTCCCTCTCCTTCAGCCACCCACTGTGCTTTTCAGGGAATGCTGCTCCTCAAGCACCAGTCCCTGGGGCTTCAAACAGCACAGTGTCACTAAATGGTACAGTCAGCATCCTTCTACTCACAAAGGACAAAGAAATCAAATAAAATCAAGGTACCCCTCAGAGTGCTGAAAACATCCATCTTTGTGATTCTTGCTTCCATTTGTCTTAGGCTGTGAATGTTCCTATTAGCCAAATGTATTCAAGTCTGACAAAGTCATTTCATCTCCTGTTAATGAACAACTTTTCTGTTGAGAGATTAAGAGAATAAATCAATGCCAAAACCCAGTTAATTGTTCAGCAGCAGTAGGCTGTTTGTACCTTTTGTTAGCTGTCATAGCACTGAGCCAGCACTCAATGGGTAGTGAAATCTACATTTTAGCACAGAACTAGGTCCAAATTTAAACCATTTAAGCCACAGCACTTTTCCTATAATGTGAGGATTAAAAAATATCTCAAAATCAGCAAGAACTAAGGAGAGACTGTTCAGGTATCAGAGTCACATAATATATATCCCTCCATTTTCATGTACCATGCCTAAGGCTGCACAGCTGTGAAGAGAAATAGAATAAAAATTTTCTAGAGCATGATCAACAGCAAAACAAAGAAAACTGTTCAGTGGGAAATCAAAGAACAAAATGAGCCTGATCTGATTTGCCTCTTGGATATTTCCAAAATGCAGTTTTATTCCTGAAATATTCTGTTATCCTTGCATTTCTCAGTGCTATGTACACAAAATATTTTTCAAACAGCAGAACTCCCAAGCCAGCCCTCTCAGACAAAGCCTATGAACAGGTTTATGTGCTGTTGTTATAAACATGTTTCAGCCACACACAGTAAGTTATTGTGGTCTGTAAAAGATCTGATATTTCTCTCTACAATCACTTTCTCATTGTTCATGCCTTGAGCTGCACAGATAAGCATATGCATTTGTATAAACATATCTGCTCATTACCCAACACTTATTAATGCTTTAGAGAAAGGTTTTTGGGTGGGGATGTTAAGAGCATGACTTTCAGCACAGATTGTATTGAACTGATGTTAACAAGCTTTAAGTGGAGTACAAGCAAAAAAGTAAGAATTAACAAACTACCTAAGAAATGTAGTTTGTACCTGAAGGAGGAAAAGAAATACAGAAGCTTATATTTAGTAGTTCAAAACTCAAAAAAACTGCATTCAAATTCATTTTTCAACTTCCTGAGAGAAAGGAAGTCAGGTTCTGTATTTAAAACTCAGGCCTTTCAAACCAAATACCAGTTTTCCCTACTAAGCTCCCTCTCCTGGCTAATTAATAAACTTGCTTAGACTTTCTATGCAGAAGTTTCTATCTTCCCAGTTCTGTTCTATCAATAAAAATCGATTATTTTTAAAAAGAAATTGGTAAATAAAAGTTGACATTGAAATATACAGGTTTTCAACTTCAGACAGAGCCTTCTTTTGTCTCAGGCTGGCAAGTTACAAAACAAGGAAATAAACATCTCTGTACTGTGTAGGGACACTCTGCAAAATGACACTTGACCACCTGCACCTCCTCTAAGCTTCTAAACACCACTGTCTATTTTCTGCTGTCAGTTATTCTTGAAATGCTTGTGTTCAAAACATACCAGACCAGTTAATTCATTCCCCAATGTACACCCTTCCTTGTTCTGGCTAAAATTAGGATTAAATGTGTAATACAAACACACCTTTTAGAAATTGTAAATGTTGAAAATGAGGAAAGCAGAATCACAGAATAAACTAGGTTGGAAAAGACCTTGGAGATCATCAAGTCCAACCTGTGACCTAACATCCCCTTACCAGCCAAGCCATGGCACTGAGTGCCTCATAAAATCTTTTTTTTAAAAACCTCCAGGGACAGTGACTCAACCACCTCCCTGGGCAGCCCATTCCAGTGCTGAACCACTCTTTCTGTGGAATTTTTTTTTTCTAATATCTAGCTTAAACTAGAAGCAACCAGTCCTCACTAAACCAGCACAAATTCAGGACACAGAATGAAGACACAGGGGCAGTGAATGGCTTCAGTGAGTTAAGCCAACAGTCACCCTCATTGTGGAGCTGCCAAATCAGTAACAAACAGAATCTGGTAAAATTTTCCATTCTCTCCCAAAATCTAGTTATTGCAGATGATTTGTGGAAACAACAATTCAAAGTGAAAGGGAGGTACTATGTAGGAGGGTGTGGAATGAACATGCAAAGGATAAAAAAATAATCTGTTCAGCTGTGGGTTTTCATTATTTCAGTTACTGTAGCAGCATCATTGCTCCTTTCTAAAAGCCAAGCCACACTCCCAGCCAAGCCAATTTTATGAGACTTCAATCACAACTGTGCCAATGAAGGCAGGCAGCACAAACTCCAATCTCTATAAATCATTTTTGCTCAACACCTTTTTGACTTTCAATCCAGTTAATGAAAGGCCTTGAAGGGAAATTCATTTCATGTTTATATTTACTACTGCACCTTCAGCCCAATTGAAATCAAAAACCTGTATCTCCATACAAAGACTTAAAAGAACCATGACAAGAAAAGATTGCAAAGACACAGCCTCTGAAGCAAAATACTGAGGGATGATCTGAAAAAAACCAACACCAAATCTTTAAAAGTGAAAAAATCAGAGACAAGATTCCAAACAGGATTATGAGGGTTTAAGAGAAAAGAAGGAAGTGTGTGATGCACTGACAAACTAAAGATACCACTGTGAGAAGATAAAAGGGAAAATACAACCAGTGACTGTGGCTGAGCTTTATTCAGGACAGGATGCCTGCAAAAGCTGTGTTGACTCTTCCACTGCCAACTGATAGTAACTTTTGAAATATATAAACATTGTGTATCACAGAGAAAGATATCCATTACACACTGATGGAATAAAACAAGAACAGATGCTATGTCATCATAGCAACTTCATTTAAGCCTTCCAATACTTTGTCCACCAATGAGGCTCAAAATGTTCTGTAGGAGTGACTCCTGACTTTTTGTAAAACAAGAATAGACAAAGAAATAGAGTTTGCTTAAGGTCAGGTGGACATTTAACAGCAGAACTAGAATTGAAACAGTTACTTCATGTTTCTAAACTCACTGATACAGTCTACCTAAAAAAAAAGTCTCTTTCTTATTATTAAGAATGTTTGGGGTTTTTTTTAGTACTTCACCTTAGAGTACTAAGGTGAAAGCATCAATACTTAAGTCTATTATGCCTGTATTCAACTGGCTGTTAGTAATGCCTTCATTTAACACAGATAGCCTCTTTAAGCTCATAAATATTTTCCATCTTATCTTCTATTCCACAAGTCTTTTTCACTGATCATTTCAAAGGAAGCTGTACTTCTGTGACTGGCATTTTGAAAGTATTATTTTACGAAACCTTTTTACAACTTTTCATCTAAGTCAGCTCTGTATTAAATCACTACCAGACTTCTTAGAACCAGGATACAAAACTGAGCACAGGCACCCTGGCTTTTACACTCCTTAGCCACCAGCAGCCAACCAACCTGGTTAGGATTTAGACAGCTAGGATTTAATGACAGTAACAAAATTTTTCTACTTTTAAACAGAGTCCTTCATACAAAATCTTTTATGACAGGCAGTAATACAAACCAGTTAATGACCAAAGAAAAACCCACAAAAAATAACTACTCAACAACAAGGGAACTTAGAAGTTTATAAATCATCTCCCTGACAAAGCAGGAGTTTCTTCTAATGTGGACTAATCCAAGTCTCAAGGAAAGCATAGGAAAAACCTTTTCTAGTGGCTAAAAAACAACTGCAAATCAAAATACAAGACTGAGAGTGATCTGCTTTGAAATAGAAGAAAAGTTAACTTCAATAGTTTGGAGCCCAGCTGGTGGAGAGCACCATCCTTGCCACCTGTTCTAATTTCTGAGGAGAGGGCAATGACTCTGCTCTTAAACAGCACCTTTAGTTAAAATGGCTCATAAGGATGAGGGAGGAATTGACAGGAGAAATGGAATCTGGAGCAGATGCTGTTAAAATCAATTAGCATGCAAAGGGCTGGCCCTTGGACTAGCCAAGGCCAGGCAGCTACTGGAGCAATCAACAGCAGCTGGTGGGAAGCAAGCCCAGGAGGAAGAGACAACCAACATCATTTACTCTTCACAAATGTTTCCTTACGTAGTCGGGTCTTACTGAGAATGCCAAGATACATATTTCTTCAAATGTTTGTCCAAATACCCTACACACAAACACTCTTTGAATTTTGAAAGGCCTTATCATTTTAATGTACTAATAAGAATCTCTGTGCTACCTCTCCAAGTTTTGGAACCACATGTTCCTGGATGCTGATGAATGCTGACTACATTAAACATTAAAACAGATGTCTGGTCTTCACAACCCAGGAACCATGCTGTGTTAAAACAGTAAAATAGTAGCATACTCCCATTGGGGAACAGTATGCTTACACAGAAAACTGTTTAATACCCAACAGGTAATTCAAGTCAAACAACTTTTAAACAGAAAATATATTATTATCTGGAGCTTTTAGAAAAAACAGACTTTAGTACAGAAATACGTGCACTCATTTACACTGGGTGTTACATATGTGATCAAGGAGGATCACAGGAATTCTTACCCTCTTCCCCAGGAGACACACACTTCCTTACCTTAGGCCACTTGGGATTGAGGAGTCTTGCTTTGATGGCATCATCCAGGGCCTTGTCATACTGGTGGATTTTCATGTATGCTGCAGAACGGTTGCTGTAGAGGATGCAGTTCTGGGGGTCCACGGCCAGGGCCTCCCCGTAGAGCAGGATGGCCCTGTGGAAATCGCCGTCGTGGCACGCCTGGTTGCTCTGCCGGACCTTCTCCACAAATTCAGCTTTGCTCAGCATGGGGCTGCCAGGGCTGCTTCTCCTCAAGGGTTTTGATCCACAGAAAGGAAGCTGGCAGGGGGAAAGGGAGGAATTATATGTTAGTGCTAAGAATTGCTACTCAAAAAAGAAAATAGAAGAGAGATCAAACTATCAGAAACTGTACAGCACAAATTAATGCCACCGGCATCACTGCAAAACAAATTATGAATTCAGAACCAGATTCTTGAAAAAGTAAATTGTTTATCTATTGAACCTCTTTTTGAGGGTCCACCAGTAACAGAAAGTCTTGCAAAACATCCCATTCCCTGTGAATGATGTCTTCTAGACACAGGAGCAGCTGCAGCCTGTTTACATATGCTGCACTCCACACACCCAGACGTGCTTTTCTCCTCAGCCACGCTGTTTGATTCTACAGCATTGAGCAGAGTTGCCAGGTAGAGAACAGGTGGCAGATGTGGAGATGAAGATGATGCTGATACATCTGAAGTTTGATATGCAGATCACAGAGAAGCATAGGTATACAGACAATTTTTTAAAAAATGTGTAAAATCTCTTCAAACCAAAGAACCTGAACTGCAACCTCTGCTCACAAACCTCTACATCCAATGAGATGCAGCTGCAAATTGTTCATATTTGGGAAGGGAAGGAGAAGTTTTTAGAACCACATACATTCACAGAAGTAAGTGGGACATACAATTTATTTTAACAACAGTACAGTCATCCTTGGCAGAGCCACCCTCCCATACTGACAACTTCAGGTAATACAAAATAAAAAAGAAAAAATTATTTGAGCTTTCTCATTATAAAACATTATTTCAAGTGAGCTGTAGAAAGTCCTAATTCCACTGACTGTGGTACACCCTTTATCCTTATTTAACTTTCTACATTGCACATTTTCCTCACACTCCTTTGCAGTCAGAAACTGTTTCTGTCATGCAAACCCTCCTCTCTCCCAAGGACACTCAAGAACTCAGCAAGAACATCTTAGTCCAACTCTGATCACAAGGCAGTTGGGAGTTGTGCAGTAACAGTATTTGGCAACAGGCATTACAATACATATGGCAACATACAAAGTACTTGAAAATATTCATTAAAGGTTTAGACTACTATGGTTAGGATTGGTGTCATCTAGTTTTAGTCCTGCAGATTGAAAAAGTTTAAGAATATCACATATTGTTACCACAACACAACAACCACAGGGCTTAAATACATTACCAGAGCCAGCTGGGGCATATTTTTAAAGGTGGAAAGGGAAGCAAGCTGCAAACTGACATCCTGTCACAAGGATCAATTGGTCTACAGACTTTTCTTTTTTTTCTTTTCTTCCTTAAGTCAAATAACAACAATAGAAAAACACCAAGTTAGAAACTACTGATTTCTTATTCTTATATCCATTCTTTTCTGACAGTGTTTCTGTGTTGTCCAAACTTTTTCTAAACTTCTCTATTGAAGGAGATTCCATGCTCTACTCAGATAATCTCCTTACACTGCTTAGGGATTAAGCATTTTTCCTAATATCCAAATCTCCTTTGTGTCTGTAAATGTACTGATTCTTGTCCTGTAGCAGACTGAGCTATAGTCCATTGTAGACTGAACCAAAACCTCTTTTCCTTTCATCTGTGAGGTTGCTTTTTCTACAATATTCTTGCTAATGCTAGTGCTGAACACATTGCTTCATTCAAGCAGTGCAATAACTCACACATCTGTGAGCATCTGACAATAAACTTCATCACATGGACATTGTTGTGACCTGAGGGCAAAGAACTGAATATGAAGATGCAGCACCAATTACCCAGGCACGTGTCCTAACACAAAGATGGGGAAATCCTGAGAAAGGTAATTAGTCACCAGAAGGCTTGGAGGTACTGCAGGAAAGGGGCTGCTGAGTGAGTACCCAGGTGCCAGGGGCAGCAGTTTCTCCATGTGTGTTTAAAGGTGGCTGCTGTCTCCCTCCCTGTGAATTTCCTGCTCACTGACCTGCATCAGGGACAATGAAAAATACCAAATGTCATGTGTTTCCCACGCTTTTATCACACTCAGGGTGAACAACTGCAGCTTCCACAAGCACTACCACCACAACTAGCCACGAACTTCAGCTATCCAGAAGATAAATATCTCAAGAAATGGGTTCCTCACCAGCTGTGGCCAGAACTGCCTCCAGTGGGAGGCCTGGAGTGAAGGCACTGCCAGCCCCACCCTGGAGAGCTCAGGGGCAGCAGGGACATCTCAGCCAGCCCTGTGCCTGAGCACAGGGACTCTGCTGCTCAGCCAGCTGGAGCTGCATGCCCAGGACCACCAAGAGCCACTGAGCCCCCAGCAGTGGGGCCTCTGCAAGGGCACAAAGCACCCAGCACAACCTGGAGCAGCACCAGTGAGACAAGCCCAACAACAGCTGCCTTTTCTGGCAGTTTATTATGCACAAATGAACACACAAAGCTGTTAATGATCCTTCCAGGATCATACTGTGTGTCTGTGACAACAAGGAGAATCCATGAGGAGACATCCTCTCGGTCCAAGTGAAGTGGTTTCTGCCTCTAATATCCTGTGACGTGAAATAACCTCATGAAAAAAAAAAAAAAAAAAAAAAGGAAACTATGATGGTAATTTGTGGAATATGTTGCTATTTAATTCCTGCTATCATGAGAACTACGTAAGGCAGTAAAACATCATGAGGTAAAAGAAAAAACCCTAAAAACAGTAAAACTGAGTCATTCTGGCACTCAAACCACAAATAAAAAAAGATTATGGTTATGGTACCAGCCCACAAAAACTCATGAGAAAGTCATCTCCACTTTCCAGTCACCACTGCTCCTCTCCTGTTAATACAGTGGGAGGTGATGGTAATGCACATATCTGGGCTGCCTAACATTTTGCTACAGAAGGTGCTTGCATGTACTAAACCAATGCTTAAAGAAGTTTCTTAGTGCAGCAGAACAAATAAGGTTCTAAGGAAGTGCAGAAGAGGATCTAGTGAGAAAGTCTGAGTTAGAAGCTCATATATTTCTAATTAAGTAGAAGATGGCAGAAGCTTCTCAACATTACTTCTCAAACCAGCATAAAACAGCAGAAATCAGCTCCTACTACAGAGGTCTGCTTCAGATCAGACTCAGCAACAAATTTCCTTCACTGGTGAGAAAATCTCCTCTGCCAGAAGGGGCTCAGGATGCAACCCTGCTGGCCATGCAAGAGGAGTGTTAAAACACACACAATCTTCTTTGGTCTTTTCAAGAAGAGATGAACTTCCAAATGCCCCCAAAGCAAACAGGAAGGTGAATATACAGCAAAACTTACCTTACAAGAACTTTGGTCTTCACTGATCAAGCTTGTTAAACTTAGTCCTCTCTACAGAACACCCATCAAATAAAAGAATTGTCCATACACACTGAAAGATGTTTCTGAACAGCATATTGCTATCCAGAAAGCCACAGGGAACAGATTCCCAGTGAGTTCCAGTAAGATGAGTGAGAAGAGATAAAACCACATTCTGCTCCAAGGGGACTAAAGAAAAAAGTGTGGTGCAAAAGTAAATGTTTTATCAAAACACCAACGTTACACCTCAGAGCTTGTTGCTTTGTATATAATTCCTCTTATTTAAATGCTACATAATGCAAATATGCCTCATACAGATGATGACTTGGGTGGCAAGTCCATAGTTAAGACACCTTTTAAAAAAGTTTTTTATAATTTTCAAGAAAATTGTTCTTGAAAAGAACATATGATATGTAGAATTTTTATATTTTAATTTATTTAAATACCTCAAGATACTTATTGAAGCATTAGGAAGAGGAAAAAGACAAAAAGAGGCAAGCAGAAAAATTGGCATTCCTAATGGATTCTGAAAAGAAAAAAGAGTGACAGTGTCTTATGCTAAATACAGGTTTCCAAAATCAGCTTAAATCTGTAACTGAGCTTCCCTTTCTATGATAACTTCTACACAACTTATATTTTAATCTGCAAAACGGTTTTATGTTTTCTCTCCATATGCTGGGGTATTACTATTTTTCTGCAACAGAAATTGGCTTCAACAAGAGCCCAGGAACAAATAAAGCACGTGAAGTCTGTCCCTGAAATCTCCCTGAAACCTCCCAGCAGCCAGCACTTCAGCCAGGCTGTACCACACTCCTGAACAGATATCAAACCTTGCCAACCACATGCAACCTTTCCCCAAACAGAACAGAATTTCAACAGAAACAATGTGAAGAAAAATGAAAGACCACCATAACTGGAGGTTTAAGCCACTGCAGTAGCTTAAGTCCACTGATATGAACCTATCAACAGGAAGGAAATAGATTTTTTTTTTCTTAACTGGAGCTTAAACAAAAATTTTGATAGAAAATGTTTTTTTCTTAAAGATTTTTTTTTTAATGCAAAGAAATTGTGAGCTTTCAACAACGAGCTTGGAGACATCTGCACTTGTGACAGCACTTAGATCCACCCTAATTTAAGGCATGCTAGATGTTGCTAAAAATTGTAATAGCAACTATGCAATCCATAGCTAAATTTAAACAGTACTTTTTGGTTCATATATAATTTTTAAAGCTAGTTATTGTTAATAATAATTTTATATGGATGTATGTATAGATAGATGTATATATTTAAATCACAAACTATCAGTGAGGAAACAGACCTTTTCCTCTGACCTGTCTCTGAACCAGAGGGAGACAGAGGCAGCAACGAGGGAGTAATGAACCGGTAATTGAGCAAAAGTCAGGCAAGAACAGTAACCTCACTCGAGGAACACCTGTTAGGGCAACATTCAATGCACATCCACTCATCCATTTAGGAATTTATCCACTTGCCACATATCCATTTCAAAGAGCCTATAGAGGGTTCCACTAGCACCTGAAGAGCTCTTGTTTCACGCCAGAAGAAAGCACAGGAGAGATATTATCCAAGACTGTGAAAACCTCCAAGAAAAAGGACAGACACTAAAATTATGAACAACTCCAAGAAAAAAAGAGGAAGAGGGACAAGAAGGCATAGGCACCCGGCTCTCTGGATTTCAAATCTCTGCTCACTGGCTACAGCCGGGGTCATCCCTGTGGCTGCAACATCAAACCAGGGCAGCAGAAGCTGCTGGCCGGGCTAACACCGCGCATCGCTGGTCACAAATCTGTGCTCAGGGCACGGGCAGAGCCACATTCGGGACATCGGCTGTCACCCGAGATGCGCTGACTGTACCCAGTCAGTAACAAAGCCCTTATAACCGAGTCCATAACAACTTTCTGCACCACTGAAGCGGGGTAAGGAGCTCTGCAGCGCTGCCAAGTACACCTGACACGCTTACCTTCAAACTTTGCGGAGTTTAACGAGATTGGAGTTTGTTTACGGGGGCGCCAGAGCGAGCACAATGCCCACGCCGACATCCGAGCTCTCTGCTCGCGAGGGTCCCGCTCCAGCTAGCGGCAGTTCGGGGCACACGAGCCCCGCTCCGGGACCGGGCCCGGCCCCCCGC
>WEIU01020177.1:574158-587454 GCA_013389925.1 Aegithalos caudatus
AGCGGTCGCCTGTCCGCGAATACGGACGTGCTCCGTCCTCACGGAGGGTACAGCTCCAGCGTCGCTCTGGCGCCGTGCGGGTCGGGGACCGTCGCCCAAAAGCAGCGGCAGCCTGAGCTCGGGAGTTATCGGGTCCCGCATGGGACCGCAGGCGGTGATGCTGGTCACCAATGACACCGCGCTGGGCAGGCACAGCCAGCCTCAGCATTCTGGTTAACCCAGGGCTTCCAGCTGCTGTGACCCATCCTGCCTCTGAAATGAACAGGCACTGCATCCTTTGATTCTTTGATGTAGCAAATGGCAGCTGAGTGTTCCCTTCTATTTCAAATGAGCTGCAGTAAGCACCAGAACACCTTGAGGATGTGCCAGTGACAGATTTGCACCAAAAGGGTACAGCCCCAAGGACAGACACACCTTTGTTCTATCACCCCAGTGGATCTGGAGTGGACTGGAAGCAGTGGTATTGTTTCCATCCAGATGCCTAGGGATGGTTCTCCATTCAATCCAATCCAATTAAGAAAGGTATCAGCGTACAAGAATCAGCATTTTATCATTAACATTGGTTAATATCAAATATATAATATATCAAACCACACAAAATCTCTGCAATGGGCACATACAGGAAATGTGACTCATGAATATCTTAATTCCTATCTGATATAGATTTATTCCATTAGGATTTATTCTTTACAAATCTGACTTAGAGCAGATGCCTTTAACCAGAAGATTCATGTTGGAAAACAGTTACTAAACTTTTTTCTGTCAGTAATGAAATTAATAAACCTTTACTAAGAGGCACACAGTTCAAAATTTTCATCTACCAGGCAAGTTTTTCTCTCTCAGTTCAACTCCTAGAGTTCTTCCCTGACAGGAATTTATACACCTTCATTTCATCTCTTGCTATTATGTTTCCTCTTGCTCATCCCTCCTCTGGGAAATAAACATAGCACACACCTTAAAGACACCATGCAGATGGTAATGGTTGCTTTGGAAGCCAATCAGCCCCATCCCAATGCACAATGCTGTGACTCTGCCAGTCCAGCATTTACTGTGGAGCTTTACCTGAAGCCCAGAGCACCTCAAACTCCCATCAGAGGTTTTACATCTGAACTGAATAGTCTAAGTGTCCTCAGAAGTCTGGGCAGCATTGTGTCAGGTTAATGCTCTGTCTCAGCAAAAGTTCAGCAAGTTTAATATTCCTTCTTCATCTGTTAGGACTAAGCATTATTTCCATGCCTAACCTAGAAATTGAAAAGAAGAAACAGAGAATGTAGGTGGGGATGAAGCTAGCCTAATAAATTGTTAGTAACTTAGCTCAGGAGCTTTTCTGATACTTTCCTTGAGTCAGACAGCTGGATGGACTAGAACATGACTAGTCATGCAGATTCTCATGCATGCACAGCAGTCGCTTCCATCATATAAAGTTATTTTTATTTGGAAATTATACATCTTCAACCGTTTATTTCATTATTAAGATTTTCCTTAATAAAAAATTCTGCTTCCCATAAAAAAGCTGTCATTAACAAAGTCATTTTCTCTTCCTTTTCACCTCATTTTGTGGAAGACGTAGAAGGAACAGCACGCTTGGCAGAGCCACATTCCTCCTCACCTTCATGGGGACGTTTTCTCGTGGTTGGCTGGAAGGAAAACACAGAAGGATGGCTGCAGGAAAGCAGGTGAGGCAGAGCCTGGCTGTTCTGCTTGCTCCAGAACTACAGGTGTTGGAGAGTGTGACCAAACCAGCAGCATGACTAACCCATGTTTCTCTCCCAGGATCCATCTAATTATACTTGATGGTTCTCATGTAAGACATTGCTCCCAGCTTGAAACAGCTACTGTGCACAATTTTCCTAATTAGCATCTGGTGATGAATGGCACAATCCCATCCTAACCTTGCACCAGCATGAGAATTTTTACTGGAATACTAAACATTAGTGACTTGAATCTACTAAAAAACAAATACATTCAACAATTTTATTCTAAATATAGGAATAATCCTTTAAAGCCTAGATAAGCATTTCTCTACATTTAAGTGTTGACAAAGCATGGAAATCCATTGCTGCTCTTCAGGAAGCAGAACTAACCAGCAGGCTGCCACATATAGCCCAAGGATACATTTCTCTAAAGTCTCAAAATTAACTGATTTCCTTATTAAAGATTACTTCAAAATCTAGTTTCTTTGTGCATCAAGTATTAATCCTCAAATATCTACTGCACATACCATTTTTGACGTTTCTGGTGGATTCATATTGGTACATGTCTGAGCAAGCAGCTGTTGAAAGGTAGTTTTCATATCCTCATCCTGCAAAAAAACCCAGCATGTAAGTAGTATATAAAATATTTAAGGGAAAAGCAAAGATTGGGAAAATCAAAGAGAAGTGAATGGGACATTCACTGTTAGAAACAATTAGAAATAAAGATCATTGAGTTCCCAAGGATTTCAGCTGTTTTAACTGAATCTTCTTAGGTGAAGGCAGTGGAGAGGGCCCTTTCCCTAAGCAATGGAATATTGCAGTATGTCCTTTTTATATTTAAATATTTTTAACTGCTACAAAAAGGCTTTGACCTGAATATCCATTTAATTTTACAGAGAATTTTGATTGGTTTTTCTTCTCCAGTGTCACCTGATTTGATTCTGGCTACATTTGAATTGACAGATAAGGTAAGAAATATTTTTCCATTTATGCAAAGACCTACAACGAAACTAATCTTGTGTCATTCAAAAGGCTTCAGTGCAGATTTCAGAGGCAGAAACAGCAATTAATTGTTTATATGCCTTTAAGAAATGTTTTATTAAGTAAATACAGTAAGATATTTCCACTGAGCAGTACTTAGGTTTACACAGCTCAACAAGTTTTAAAGTTATAGATTTAAACAAAGAATAAACAACTTGTTTTGAAAACACTATTTGGAAAGCACTACTAGTTTAAATAAATCTGCAGA
This sequence comes from Aegithalos caudatus, assembly GCA_013389925.1. NCBI lineage: Eukaryota > Metazoa > Chordata > Aves > Passeriformes > Aegithalidae > Aegithalos > Aegithalos caudatus. The sequence goes on from WEIU01020177.1 coordinate 577,102, forward strand.
ACATGCTTACTTTTAGTATCTGAAAAATTCCCTAATGTCCCCAAAATCATCAGAGGGCTAACAGGCATCAGCTGGTCACAGAGAGAATGTGTTTGCTCCTGCTGAGTTGTAAAGTCGATACTTCCAGACAACACAAGAGGGAGAGAGGAGCCAAAAATTAAGAAAAGGCCACCTAAAGATTGTCCCTCTCAAACCTAATTAGACTGTAACAGGAGGCAGGGAAACCATCACTTCATACTCAGAGGCTTCCCAAACCAGGGACATTTACTCCTACACAGCAGAGTAAAAACAAAGTAGTATTGGATGCTTGCCAGACACAAACTGCACTGCCCGCCCACACAAACATCTGAGGAAATGGGGCTCTGTTACAATGCTCAAAAGGAGAGGTCCACCCTACCAGAACCACAATAAGACCTGGGCTTTAAAAAGCACATCTTTATCCTCATATGTGAAAGAGTTCTGCAAAGAGGTGTCTCAGAAAGGATGCAGAAACTGCTAATTGTATTGAAAGAAGGTATTCAGGAGACTACTCCATGCTGCTTTTGCAGTCTCTATACAGGGACTAAATCTTTGAAAACACAGGACATGAACAGGTTATCCCCTGAGCAACTCAAGCTTTCAGTTAAAGCTCAATTCCTACCTGAAGCCAAGGATGCTCTAAGGCTTCCTCTGTGGTAAGGCGTTTGCTTGGATCCACTACTAACAGCTTCTTCACAAGATCCAGAGCTAGGATAATAAAATAATGGTTGGATCAATACATTCATTACCTGAAATATGCCTACACCAAAACTATATGTGATAATGTGACTTATACCCCTTCAGAAACATGCACAGAAGTGCAGGCTGAGCAGATCACTTTACTTTTTTCCCTGCCTGGGAAGGGCTGCAGACTGCAACCGTCTTTCCTTCACATGCACACAACTCAACACTTCTCAGCATACCAGAATTACCCCTAGATATATTTAGCATGTATACAATTTATGTTCTGAGCATGCACAGGAGGCTCAGCACTTCCCTAAAAGCTTCAGTGTTGCTGTGGAAAAGCAAAGACAGCTTAATTTATCCTGGTTTACAGTGTCTTGGAAAGCAGATTATCCATCTGGGAAGGTGGGAAAGAAGAGACAGGACATACACATGTATGTTCAACATAATCTCAAACTTTCATCTTAGGAAGCTGCTTAGTAGACACTGTGAAAAATATGGCATTTATGTCATATTACTCCAAATCTCCCATAAAGGAATTTCAGCAAGATTTATTTTTCATCTGATCAGATTATTCTGAATACATACTATGTATGTAGGACTATGGAAATTATGTTAAGATTGTACAGTGTCATGAATGTCTGACTTATTATTGAATAAGCTTCAAACTATTCAGGAAGGGTTTATATTTGATAAATTTATTAGACAAAGGATGACCACATCATTTATTAGAAATTCCTCTGCACATACAAAGAAGTATCCAAGGTAAATACTACAATTATTTTGTGCATATAAAATGTCCTGAAAAACTAAAAACACACAGACAGTAATTATCATTTTAGTTTGCTATGCAAAAACTCTGTTTCACAGACTACTTCACTTACAGTGGGCCAAACATAATAGATGATTCCTCAAATGTGACTGACACTTTCAGCTCAAAGACTAGCACCATGAAAGGACTCTCTTGGAACGTTTGTTTTTTGGAATTCTAACTCGTATTCCTTAAACTCCTGGTATTTTTGGTTCAACACTTGAAGAATCTTTAGGCAAAGTCTGTAGACCAGCTTGATAAAGTCAGAGGAAAAAGTGAAAAGAGGAGAAAGATGTATGTGCCCACAAACTCCATACTTGTGTGGTTAATTATGCTAAATGCTACTAAGAAATCTCTCCAATAATAAAGTATGTGCTCTTTCCAATGCTTTAACTATGAACTTAAAAATAACTCTAATATATTAGTGTAAAAACTAAACATATTAACACAAAATGTGGCATGCAGCTGAAAGGAGGATAAAGGAAAACAAAAACTACTTGAAAAGAGGTAGCTATTTTACTACCCACTGTGCTGGAGTCATACCCATGTCTGACACATGCTTCCATTCTTTTGCGATGAACGTGTATTTTCCACAAGTGATTTGATCTCTCAGAGAGAGTTTGGTATTTTGCTCATTGAATGGTGGATACCCACACAAGCTGTATAAAAGAAAACAAGTTAAATAACACAGAATTTGTCATAGCAAACACTGAAATCACACATTTTAAGGCATCTGCTATCGTAGTGTTTTTATACGTGTGGAGTTTTAAACGCATTTTCACTTCCTCATACAGACACTGAAGTTGCCAAGTCTCAAGCCATGTTTGTCAAAGGCTGCCCAGTGAAGGTACATCTACACAATATCTTACCATACAAAAAGAATAACTCCTAAACTCCAGCAGTCCACAGCTCGGCTGTATCCAGCAGTCCCAAGTGAATTTAGAACCTCAGGAGCAAGATACATGGGAGTACCACATAATGTTTTCATAAGAGAAGCTTCTCCAAGAATCTTGGATTGTCCAAAATCTGTAATCTTGTATTTAAAAATGGTAACACCACATTACATATTAGGATGGACTGTACTAGAGCACATCATATTGTAGACATACATCAGGAGGTAGAACTAAGTTTTCTTCCTTCCAAGCCAGTTCCAGTACATGACTATGAACAGAAGTCACCCCAAACATTATTAGGTGTGAATTGGAGAGGAGGAAGAGGGAAAAATATGACAAAGGATCACACTTTACATTAGCAAAAACTACTCTCAAATCTGGATATAAATGGACAACCACTGAATAAAGGTATGGTAGCCTATTATGTGAAAAATAAGCATTTTAGCATGCAAATATATTCAATGCTTTCTCTGGGCAAAGAAACCCAAAACACCACAAAAGAAAATTCACAGCCTTGATTCCCCCCCAAAAAAACCCAAAACAATAAAAACAAAAAATCCCTGTCACCATACAGCCTGGACATTTGGGGGAATGCTGTCTGTAATTAAAGAATTTAGATTTTATTGGGAAAAAAATTGAGATTTGAAATTACATATGCAGTGTATGGGCTGAAATATCCATAAAAGTAAAATTACAATTATGGAAAAAAAAAATCTATGTTTTAAGTTACTTCATGGTTTGTATGAACAATTCCATAATATCTTTTTGGCTATGTTCAATGAAATATCAAGGAGAATATGAAGGAACACTCCCAATTTTCTCTGTTAACAAGAAATGTAAAGTTCCTTACCTTTATAAGACATATCTCTTCAGAAGATGACAGTAGCACATTTTCTGGCTTTAGATCTCGGTGTATAATTCCATTTTCATGAAGATACTAAACACATACAGATGGGCAATTAAGGAAAAACAGACTATTAACTTGTTTTAAAATGTAAGCTTTCCATTTTTTCTCATGGCAATGGCAGGATAACTGAAATGGCTGTGTAAGAGGCAGACATACATTTAAAGCTCCCTAAGGTGTGACTCTCCCTTAAAAAACAAAGCAAAATGAAAACAAAACAAAATAAAACAAACAAACAAAAAAAACCTCCACACCAAAACATCATCACAAAGAAACAATAAAAACACCTTAGAAATCATGCTTCAAAATGTCAAATCTCAGTGCAAACACAGTGTGCAGACCCAAGTTCTGTGTCACCTGTAGGAATTCTGCTTTTCTGTCTCTCTGCTTGTTAAATCAACTTGTTAAGAATGCTGTGCTGATTGCTTGCATGTCAGCAATGACAAGTGACAGAAAAATTCATCTTTCTGACTTTTCTTTTTGGTAGAATTCATGATTATGTACCTTCACTGCCAGCAACATCTGATAAAAGTACAACTTGCAGATATCTTCTTTCATCTTGACTGGCCTTGACACTCTGTCATACAGTTCTCCTCCTTCCATCCTAAAACAAATGCAGGTTAACAAGCCAACATATAATTTCCAAAAGATTCATCTTATTAGACAAGACTAAGACCAAAGCATTTGCTGTTCTGGTTACAGAGAAAGAATATATTTCTGAAAATGAGTGAGCAACATCCTAAACACAGCACGTGCATGGCTGAGTTAAGTTCAATCTCTTGAGTCTTCAGTGTGAATTGTTACAACCCCCCTCTAACAAGCTTAAAATAAAAAAAAATAGCAGCAATCCACAACAACAGCAGAGCAAACAATATCCAGGCCCTGAGTGCCTACAAAGCATAGAAGGAAGATTTCTCCTGGTTATCCTAGCTCCTAATCTTACAAAGGTTTCAGAGAACAGTGGAGGCCAAGACAAGCAAAATAAAACAAGCAAAACTCCACAGTTCATTGTGCCTATGAAAAAAATTTCATTTAATGCATTTACTTTCAAACAGGTTACTTACAGTTCCAAAACAATGTAGTAATCCTCTGCTTCAAAGAAATTTTTAATCTTGATTAAGCAGGGCTAACAGAAAAGGGAACACAAACGGAGACACAAAATAGAATAATTTGTAAAAATTAATCCTAAATTTCTTATTTCAGTATTTCAGACCAGGTCACTTAAATTTGTGACTTGCATACACCCCAGACCACACCCTCAACATTTTATCTATTTTACATGCAGAGGAAAGAGGAGATACAAATTCAAGAAACTGCCAGTGAAAACTAGTCTTCATGTTTAGTTATTTCGCAGCATTTACAAGAACTTGCATCAAAGAAAAATTTCTGCAATAGTGGCTCAGGTTTAAACTTCTTCTCAAATTTACATCTTAGTTATCCAAAGCTTTAAAATCTCAAATCTGCTAGGATGTAATATACTTAAAAGAAGAAAAAAAGACCCATTCAATAATTTACAAGGAAAATTATATATCTCCTTTAACACATTTCTAAATGGATAAAACTGCCCTTTAGTTACTACACTAAGGTCAGTAAACTAAACAATTACATATAGGAGGGAGCATAAAATAATAAAAATGTACAGTAACACTCACATGATCTATTTTCTTCAAAATGTCGATTTCTGTATTGATATTTAAAGCTGGGTTCTATTAAAAGAATCAAATACCATATTGGGTAAGACAGAGCTGTTCTGGAATAAGACATATGAGAAATAAGAGACAGTACCAGAAAAGACATCATTTCATGCCTTTTACTACTGTAAGTGACCATAACAATTTTTTCCATAAAATGATCAGGTACCCTTAGTGAATTAAATAAGCAGAGTGCTGTCACTATCTGAAGCAAGATATTGCTCCAGACATGTAATTTCACTGCATGTTAGAAATCCCCAAATAATTTCCAATTTAAAAAAAAAATTATTTCTGCTTATATACTTGTATTGTATTTAAACAGTTTTTCTCCCTCCAAAATGCTTTGCAGATGGGCTGACCTAAAATTGCATTCTACTCTCTCCTATTTTGCAAGATAACATAAACAGATTCTATAATCTGTGGCTTATGCTCAACTACTGAAATCAACTCAGCAGGGATTTTTTTGCTCTTCTTCCAGTCCAAATCAATCATCCTGGAACACACAACCCATACACAACATTCCAGATATACTCCTGTGTCTGTTTTGTAGAATGGCATGTACAAATAATTATAATTCACAACAGCATCTTGAGCCAATTGTCTTCGTTCTTCTCCAAATTCTGGTTTCTGCCATTGGACACATGAAGAGCCCTTCCCAAAAGCTTCATACCATTTTCTTAAAATGCATTGTGATGGAGCATTCAACAAAAATTAGCTCAGTTGGTTCATTTTTGGTCAAAACTCTGCTGGTTATGAGTGTCTATCTGGTGCATTTTAGGACAAACCAAACCCTACAAGACTCCACCCCTTGTATGCATCCCATTAACAGTCCTAAATGATGAACCTAATGGAATGTGGTCAAGGAATTAAAACAAGTATTTCCTACAGAATTCTGTACATCATACAGGATCAAAAAGCATTTTGAAATTAAATACAGAAGACATTAAGTTAAAAAAATCCTCATTTGAAGATAGCTGAGGAGTCAGAGAAGTTACCAAATATTCCAGGACCACTACAAGGTGACCAAGACAGACACATAAAAATACTTACTGCCTCACTCAGGCCACTTGCCATAAACTTCCTTTTATTGATGATTTTCACTGCAACTTTGTTACAGGTGCTCTTCTCAAATGCCAGTTTGACTTCTCCACAAGCACCACTAAAACAAGAGCAGAGCTCTGTCAAAAATCTGTGCAACAAGTGCAGGCAAATGAAAGCATAATTTGGAGCTGGCTGCTTTCTAACTTTCTGAATAAGGCACACTGCCTGTTCTGAGGAGGTATTCAACAGTTAGAAAGTCTACAGTACTTCTCAGGAAACATTAGGGTTAGAAAATCTATTTAAATAGCAAGTGTTGTCTAGGGCCATTCATTCAAAACTGCAGGAGTCAATATGACAGGAAAGACAGGCTCTGTCAACATTTCCTTCACGTAAAGGAATTTAGGAGAAGAGAACTTAGGAGGAGTTCTCTTAACACTGGACTGTGCAAATCTGAGGAACAGATATAACAATACTTATATTTTTACTAAATAGCAGTTATATTACAGAAAGAAATTCTTCTGCTTTCCACTTGGATTTGTCTCTACTTAATTATTCACCTCCAAATTCTTCACCAACCGTTTCCTAAAGAGAAAAAATAGCCCCCACTTAAAATAGTCTCTCTTTTTTCCTGGACAATTCTTGCCCTTTTTGTCTGAAGGCCTCATTAGTGATATTATAGGAAGCTGAATTCTTACATAAAGCTCTTCTTTCTCCTTCCAATAACTATGAGTAAATTAACATACAAACTTTAAAAACTCATTAAGAATTCATAGACTTCATTGTTTTCTACAGGAAAAAAAAACCAACCAAAATCTGTTTTTTGCAATTGCTGTTAGATTACAAACCCCAAACCATTTAGAGAGACAAAGCCAGATTCCTGTTTAAATTGTTGTAAAGAACATGCTTACTCACATGTTATCATTTTTTTCCTTTTTTCTTTTAAAACAGCAGCTCAGTTACTACTGGTAATAATTCCAGCACAAATTGCTAATAATGATAACAAATTAACCCTTTCTACTCAGGGAAGAAGGATGCTTACCTTCCCAAAGTCTTTGACATGATGTATTTCTCTCTGAATTCTTTAGGAAACATCATCTGATCATCCACTGTCAGATCAGAAAATACAAACACTGGGAAGACAAGTGGAGATCATTTTCCCATTATTAAGTTTCAAATTTTTATTATAACTAACAGCAATGTTTTTTGAGCTATTATAGTTGACAATATAACTGAAAAAACACTGCCTGCTAGAGGAAAAACTAAATATATACCCTACAAATTAAACCAGCTATGGGTTAGCAAGGTGACCTTATTGCTAAAAAAAATACACTTTGGGATTAAATTCCTAACAGTCTTTAACTAATTAACTACATTTAAGGACAAAAGGAGTAAAAATTTCAATGTCCCAGTAGAGATCAAAGAGAAGTAATAATCAAGAAGACAGCATCTTAGTGGAAAATCAAAGACAAAGAAACAAAAGCCCAGCCCTGTTTATTTTTAAGAGGATTTTCCATTTATTATGCAGCATCTGGTTAGGTATCTGGGGAGTTTTTTTCAACTTTTCTTGAACAGTCTGTTTCCCCTGTTCCCACCATCATATGCACAGCTACTGAAGCCCAAAAGTGTTACAAAACCAAGAAAATAAATATAAAAGCTTATATTCTAGTAAAGTTCTATCTGATGCAGATTTTTTAAAATTTTCCTTTTCAGTTTTTTTTCCTAGGGTTGACAGGGACATGGATAATTTTAATGTGAGTACTAAAACACCAAATAATGAGCTGTGCTCATGAAGCAGCTCAGCTCCCAAGGAACATACTCAAATCAATGCAGAAACAACCCCTTGGTGAATACATGAAAAATCTACTTAAGTTAAAGCACATTTTACCCTTATTGGACTGTACAGACAATGCAATTTCAGAGTTGTGTGTCAGTGGAAGCCTCCTCCCTTTTCCAATGAGCTGTCTATTAACAAATGTCCCATTTGCACTGTGGTCTTCAATGTAGGCAACAAAGGAATTTTTTGGACCCATTTCCTCAAAGAGAAAAAATAGTAAAGATGTCAGTAAAGAATAAATGACTTTACAATAAAGACGTGATAAACTAGAAATTTACTATTGTTTACAATTTAGTATTATTTACAAGAAATGAGACTGGGAGTATATTTCATAAACCATATGAATGGGGCATTGCCAAAAGTCATGTTAAAGGAGTCAGCCCTGAACATATTTTGATTTCTTTAGGATCTCTGCCTCAAAGTCTCTTTTGAATTATGCAAAAATAGATGGAGAGTTAACATTTTTGGCACTTACCCTGAAAATTCTGAAGTGCTTCTTGCTATAGTTTTGGTAGAAGCCAGTCTCAGACAATCCCAGCTTAGAAAAACTGTAATCACAACTTTTGTCTCTCCCAAACCAGTATTCCTCATTCACACAGTCTGCAGAGGAGGGAAAATACAGCACAGAGGGAACACAACATTGCAGGAAGTTCATAGTATGGCACTACAGAATGATTCCAAATGGTAATAAACTGATAACAAAGAAAAGATTCTTCCCATAGAATCAAGTTCTTCTTAACTCATACAAAGCATCACAGCCTGTCAAATCCTTTCATAATTTTACCCTCTTTAGCAGTGGTAATTTTCAGTTCACCTTCAGCAATATAGAGATATATAACTAAATGAAATAAATGATTTTTTTTTTTAATGAAGCATGTAACAAAGAATGTGAACACCCCAGAATTTCTGTAAGTCTATGGAAGCTGTGTATCCAAGCACTCAGTGTAAACACTGGGATACAGTATGGAATAAAACATTATAGCAAAAAGTTGCATACCTAAATTTGCTTGTACCTAATTAGAAAATGAAAAGACACTGTTCTTCAGCAAGCTGCTCAGAACTTTTCTGAGATCCTACGAAGAAACCAAGAGGTTTATCACAGTATGCACATACCACAGTTGCTGAAACCTTTTGCAAGTGCAAAGAGTCGACCCCAAGGCTGAGGAGCCAGCTCTTCAGGTTCCTGGTCCTCAGGGATGGATGGAAGCTCCTGAGTAGGAACAGTGTCCAAGGAACTGAGAGTCCCAGAACTTGAGGAAGACTGACTAGTGCTCTGTGACCCACTGGACGAGGAACTGGTACCACTCTGTGCCTGCTGGCCACTCTGAGACTGCTGCGTTTCACTTCCAGTCTCTCGAGACATGTTGACTTCAAAGAGAATGTTGAAAAAAACGCAATTATTACAGCAAACTAAAACTTGCAAATACTCTCACACTGTACTATTAATGTCCGAGTCCATTCTCAGGCTCAAAGAAGTAAAACTTCCAACCAAAGCTGCGTATCTGGGTTATACATAAATTCCCAGGAATTTTGCAGAGCGGGATGGTTTTCCTTTTAAAAAAGACAACGCGGAGCGGCCTCTGCTGGTTCCAGAGCAGAACTAACCTTTATTCCCGGATTGCTCCCGAGGACCTCAGCGCTCACATTGGGTCACACAGGCTTGGGCTCTGACGGAGCATCCCCGCACGGCAAGGCACCAGCGCAAAGAGAAAAACTGAAAGGAGTAAGAACTGTAAAATGACATGCGTTTTCCTGAAAGTGCCCGAGAGATTTCTCACACCTGGACACAATACCTCTACAAAACCCTGCCAGATTCAGACACTCACCACGGCCCTGGCAGCTGCTGGCACAGCCAGGGACAAGAAACAGCGTCTCCCTGCCCCGTTACAGCCCGGGAATTCACAGCTTGTGGTGCCTCCTTCTCCCTTTAAATGCTGCACCGGCCAGCCCACCCCTACAGGCAGCTCCCTCACACACATCAGTGCTCCCCGGGGCTCCTGGAACGTCCACGAGCCTTCCAACCTCACCAGCTGTAGAGCGGGATTTTACCTGGTTGCCATACAGTTTAATGTATACTTCTCCTTATCGGTTTGGTACGTTTCTTTACGAGCCATAAAACCACACCAGCTCCCAAGTTCCCTCCCACATCCCGCTTGTTACAGGTGTTTACAAACACAGGCGAGGCGCAGGGCTCCGCCGGCAGACAGAACACAACCACGGAACCCTTCAGGCTGGAACAGACAGAGTCCATCGAGTCCAACGCTTCCTCGGCACTGCCAATGCCACCACCGGCCCTGTCCCCTGGTTCCACATCCACACGGCTGTGGAACCCCTCTAGGGGTGGTGACTCCACCTCTGACCTGGTGCAGCCCTTTCCATAAAGGAATTTTCCCTCGTGTCCAACCTAAACCTCCCTCTAAACGCTCAGACGGCGGGGCCGGGCCACCAGCGGCCGCCTCGCACCGTGCGGAGCGGTG
>WEIU01020177.1:587989-602739 GCA_013389925.1 Aegithalos caudatus
GTGGCGGGGTCGCAGTGTCGAGTCCCCACCTCTCTCCCGCTCCGGGAGTGAGGGGATTCGCCTGTGTTTGTCTTTCGGTGCTCAGAAGAGACTCTGCCATGGATTTGCGGTGGAGGTGGACGGCGAGGGGCCGCTGCGGTTCGTCAGGGCCATAGCTGAGTGCTGTGACAGTTCCACAGGTCCACAGAGATTTAGTCTCGCACACGGACGGTGTGGGGACGCTGCTGTTCCGCATGTAACAAAGTGTATTTTGCCACTTGTTATTAGCTTCCAATTATTTGCCGTCCATTTACAGAAAGAGCAGTACTACTCTGAGCAACACTCTTCCCTGATCAACAAGGCCTACCAGACGCTGCTGAACCCTCTGAGCCGAGGCCTCTATCTGGTAAGGTCTCCGTTAGGTGTTGCAGTGTTCCTGACTAACCCTGGGGGCTGGTGCTGCTCTGGGGATCGCCCCTTCCATCCAGTCCTTAATGTGTTCGTTTGCATTCCTCTGACGAGGATCACCAGAGATTGAAGGGAGACCAAAACCAAATTTGTCCAAAAATTAATTAATCACCTTATCATCTCATTTGCTACCCATCTTACCTTAATTTTTGTCTTTCACATCACACGTGGTGTGTGGCTATGGCTGCTCATTCAGAATTTCAGTCTGGCCCATGGCAGCCTTTTTTATGTTTTTTTTTAGTTTTGTTTTCTTTAAAACTGCTGATTTCTATGGTCAGCCTATGCATGGAGTTAATTTTCAGACTGTCTCTATGCACCGTAGGTTTATCAGATACGAATCTGAGTATGCCCCACAAAGAGACTTAGTATTAAATAAAATAATTCCCATTGATATAAGTGTGGGAATATTTCTTTTTAAATTCCCATTTCCTCTGCCAGCTGGAGCTGAGTGGAGTGGAGCCAGCACAAGAGACAGACTGTGATGCAGACTCAGTGTTCCTTATGGAAATCATGGAAATTAATGAGAAATTAGCAGAGGCCAAAAATGAGGATAACCTTGAAGAAATTGAAACTTTAATTAAAGGTAGGTTATGATTTGAGGAATTTGTACAGAATAAACTGAATCTTGTGTAATACAAGAGTCTGAAAGCTTTTGACTGTTTTGGTATATTTCTTGTAATGTCTTCATTTTGTGTTAGTCTGAAATTGACTGACTGCAAGAGCTTCTGCCCTGTGCCCCCCCTTATAAACTTTGTTTTTACCCATTTATGCACCTAAACATCACATCTGTCTTGTATAAGAGAACCTATTCTGATGTCAAAATAAATATATATAGACAATAAAAAGGAATTAACCTTCATCACTGAGGGCCAGTCAATTGTTCCAAAGAAAAAACCTATCAGAATGAAGTTGAATAAAATGCTTGTCTGACCACACTAAATTTTATTTATACAGGCACTGTAGTTCTTTTACCTTCTTCATCTGGCAACCATTACATTAAGTGGTTATTTTCCTTACACAAACATCTTTCTTTTTATTGTTGGTGATACCAAAACCATTTTGTTTACTGATATATTTAATTCTTTGCAGTAACAGCCACAAGCAATTAGAATAACTGGAATAAAAAGTGAGTAGCACAGGAGAAAATTAACTGTGGCAGGGTAAACTGATACACCAAAAATTAGTTAAATTAGTGACCATTGATGTGCATTGGAATTGCTGTCAGTATACCCTTAAGCAAAGAAATACATGTTCAAAATTATAATTAAAACAACATTTACAGCAGTATTATAAAAAAACTGGCTTGGCTCTCAAAGGTTGAAACTATTAATGAACTTTCCCACCACAGGCAGTCAGAATGCAGTGGTATAAAATATCCTAAGTACAACAAAAAGTAAATGAAATAATTTGTTTTGCAGTTAAACAAGAAGAACTGACCAAAGAGGTGACTGCAGCTTTTGAACGAGGTACCTGTTTTTATGAAGTTTTTAGTTGCCATACATACCTATCAAATGCTTAAAGCTCCACATTCACTTACTGGCAAATATTTCCTGAGCTATGGAACAGAAATACTGCATTAACAAGAGTTCTTTGTTAGGTATTTAGAATAAGTACTTCTAAACTGACATTCCTGCTGATGTGGGAAATTCAGGACCTCACATTAAAAACAAAGTCCAGTACAAAAGTTCCATTCATCTTGCATCTAAATAATCATTTTGACTGGGAATGTAGATGCTGAGAAATTGTTTGTGTTTCCCAGAATACTGGGAAGGACAGACTTCACCTTAGACATACTCTGAGCTTTCACACTTGAATTTGGGAGATGTTCTGCAGTCCTGAAGCTGCAGCAGAGCAGTGAGTGCTGCTCTTTGCAGTGAAAGCCACAGGAATTGTGTGGCAAGCAAAGGCCTGTTCAGCCTAAGGTTTTGGGGACTTCCTGTGCAATAACCAGCATGACTTTATTCTACAACCAGTAGATAGGCACAAGCTTGAACCATTCCTGAGCTTCTGAAGCTGGGGGAGAAACCTTTGTAGTTCTGAGCCAGGTCCAGAATGCTGCAGGTTTGCCTGTGTAACTGTAAACATCAGAGCAATGCTGGCTGGGCCTGCCTGTGAGGAGTTACATTCATTACTCTCTGCCATGAGAAAGACTCTTGCATTTGTCTGTAGGTCATAAACCACCCTCCCCTTTAACTGAGGAGAAATTGTTCCAACATCAGTTTTGGAATTGGCATTATCAGGACCAGACTCCTCCTCATTTGCATTTTTCAGTTACGTTTGTTGGTCTGTTTCTACACGTTTAAAACAAATTTGTCTTGCCTAGTGGATAGATCAATACTGCAGCCACTTTAAAGGGTATTCATTCACATTTCTTTTCCAAATTGCTCATTGTTATGAGGAACACTTGAGTTGAGATGTTCCCAAACCATCTGAGATTAAAACAATAGGCAGCATGGTTTTGATAGTGGCTGAGTCCTTGCAGCTCACAATTCTTGGTACTAAAACAGGTGCTGTCACTGAAATCCTGAGATTCATTTTGAGAATGCAAAGTCACCTCTCCCTCTCTAAACTAGTAATGTTTTATTTCATTTCAGATGATCTTCAAGAAGCCAAGAAGCTGCTAGCAAAAATGAAGTATTTTGCAAACTTAGAGGATAAACTAAAGGCTAAGAAGATCCCTTCCTGATGTTGCCTCCTTTGCTATTAAGAGTCACTGTTATTTTCAATTAAACAGATGGTTTATTTATCAAAATCAGACTAATAGTGTTTGTTTCCTGTACTTCCATTAAAAGCTTTAATTCTGAGAGGAGGAAACACTTCAGCAACAGATGGCACTTGGAAATGCTTACAGCCAGGAAAAGTTGTACTGGGTAGGGTGGGCCACAGTCCTGGCAGTGGCAGGTAGGGAAACAAATGTCAGAGAGGCACACAAACACCACATGTGAGATTTCCTACTTCCTAACATGTGAAGAATTTATTTTGAGGAAGAGTCCAGGAAAAAATACTGGAGAGGGGGCAGAAGGCTCAATCAGCATGTCCTACAGGCTCCCTGTAGTTTAAAGGTTAAAAGTATTTAATTCCTGTCATCTGTCCTTTCTGCTACTTCATGCCTTTTGGTATGTAGATCTCAGTCTGATGGGAACCAACCTCCAAACCTAGGAGGAGTTTTACCCTGTTGCATAGTTTAAAAAGTTAAGATGCTAGGTTAGGGAAAAAAAATAAACCAAATTGAAACCCCAGGAACTCTTTTATCAGGATACAAGTTTTTATTATAAATACCAGTAACTCAGAGAGAGGCTGTACTTTTGTTGTACAGTACAGTAGTAGGACTGGATGAGGAATGTCTTTAAGGCTTTCAAAGTTACATAACTGAAAAAAACAGAAATTAAATATCCCTATTTCTATATAAAATATTTCAAATATCCTCAGAAGCTCTTGTGTGGGTTTTAAGAATAACTCAGAATGTTACACTCAGCAAAGCATTTGGATGCACCTGATGACCCAAACTGAAGACAGGGCTTTGAAATGCAAGAAGTCCCTGAATTATCAGCAGAAATCTGCCACAGGGGCTCACTGAACATCTTCCCTGGCATTTCTACATCCTTACAGCACCAGGTTACAGCTAAACATCAAGTTTTCTGTGGATAATACAATATGTTGTTAATAGTATTTCAGCAATACTAACTTGCCTTTAGTTACACTTCCTCTAAGTACACAGGAAGATATAAGCCACTTGATCATGTATGATATTCCTAATTTAAAAGACTATGTTCATACTGCAAGTTCTGCTGCATTTGTGAAATTATGCAGAAATCTTTAAAAATTAATCTTGAAGTTGTCTTCTTTCATAAAGCTCAGTTTCCTTTTTCCTGGCATTTCTTCCAAAATTAAGCTTGTGAAATTCCTTTTTGATTTCCAGAAAAGATTTGTTTTTTGTCTCAGGAATTATGAGGAAGATGAAAGCAGCAACAAAGAAGCACTCCAGTAAGAACACCACAAAACAATACTGCTTCAGTCCATTCTGAAAATAAATGTGATTGCAACATATTTCAAGTATAATAGTAGGTTTGAGAAAATAAGCTTTTTTTTCTATTCACACTTAACATTGGGGCTCAAGTTTTTTTAAAGAGTCATTCAAACTATTCTTTATCTAACTTTTTAGAATTTGGGGTTTTAGATAAAAGACTGTCAAGTGCTTGCAACTATTGGGTAGACTTTTATTTAAAAAAAAAAGATAAACCATTTAAACAGTCAAATGTCACAATCTAGGGAGAAGTCAACATTTGCTACTTAGCTGTCACATATTTTAAGATGATATAATGAAGTTTTTATGAATGTTAATATTTTTCAATGCTATATGTTAAACCAACTATCTTACTGAGAAGCAGAGCTCAACCACAAAGAAAGCACAGGCAGATCCAGATACCCTGATGCATGCTGTTCCTGCAGGTTTTGCTGTCAAGAATATGTGCTAAAACTAAAAATACAAGGCTGGAGATGGAAGCCTGTCTTGCCTTTCCTAACAATCTTCTGCTTACAGAACTCTCTGTCAGTTCAGCAAGTTCTCAGAGATGTGACCCACTGGCCACAGGTATCACCTTGACATTTCCTTGCCATAAATGCACAAGGCACTATTATAAGTGTTTTATCTAAATCTCAGTAGCTGATTAAGTTTTTCTGGTTTTGATACCTTCTCTGTTTTTTTTTCATCTGAACACGAACATTTCCTCCAGTGCATTCCTTTTTATTTTTCATATATCATGTTAAATTTGGGTTTGTAATGTGCAAAAAATAGTTTTAAGAGGGACTGCATCTAGTTAAACTCATTTGAGGGGCAGTGTGTATCCTGGTCAAGTGTCAATAATATATACAAGTGTATATAATGCAATGGAAACCTGGGAGCAGATGAAATGGAAATTGTGCTGTGCATACTCACCACTATGAAGGGAAAGAGCATTCCAACTGTGAAGAAACTAATCCAGCTCACAGTCCCTGCGATCATCTGGGCAGCAGGACGTGAGGACTGCACAAATATCTCAGCTGTCAGGGTGTTTGTTATGCCACCTGGGGATGGTTCAGAAACAACACACAATTGTGCTAAATGTCCATTTGAGTTATTTCCAACGCTACAAAAAGACTGACTTGCTTCTGAATATGTCATTAGCTGATCTATTATAATTCCTAACAGCACAATTCTGAGCCTACTGCCCTGGCAGGAGGTTTCCCACTAAATCAGCAGCACTGATCAGGGAGCAGCCCCTTTTGCCAAGTGTAGAACCCCTCTGCTCTGAAGGGCAGAACTGAGCCCTCCCTCACATGCAGCTGCCCCAGAATTGTGTTATTATCACAATAACATGGTGAGCCTCAGCTGGGGGCTACAGGACAGCCTGGGTTCCTTAGCCAGAGCAGCAGCAGCTGTGCTGCAAAGGCTCTTGCCTGTGTGACAGCCCAGCCCTCCCAGTGCTCACACACAGCCTGTGCAGTACCTGGGCCCAGCCCAAAGCTCAAGATGAAGGCAAATACACAAGTCATGCTCAGGTAAGGCACCCAGGGGTACAGCTCCTGAAACAGAACACAATGAGAAGGTTTCGTTCAGATTTTGATAATCCAGTTTTAAAGTCTGGTTTAACAATTATATTTCCTTTTGTATTTTATTTCAACTAAGACCAGCAGTCTTTCATGACTCTTACAGCTAATTTATTTAACAGTTCTGCTTCAGATAAATTAAATAGTGTTCATTCAATGATTTTTACTAAATCATGTAATAGATTATGTAATTACATTAGATATGTAATTACATTATATAATCATAATGTGGGCAGGGCTGGAAGGGATTTTAAAGCTCATCCCATTCCACCCCTGGCCACAGGCAGGGACTCCTTCCACTATCCCAGGTTGCTCCAAGCTCCATCCAATATAGCTTTGAACACTTCCAGGGATGGAACAGGCACAGATTCTCTGGGCACCCTGTTCCAGGACCTCCCTACCCCCACAGGGAAGAATTTCTTCCTGATACCTAATCTAACCCTACTCCCAGTTTAAACCCATTCCCCCTCATTGTGTCACTCTGTGCCCTTTTCACTCCTCAGTCTCACTGTGCAATAGGAAGGAGTGCTTTTCACCTGGTAAGTCAGAGAGAAGGTCAGAACAGTGCACCACAGTGTCATGAGGAGATAACCCCCAATGATAAGGTATCTTCTTCCCACGTAGTCTATCAGCAAACCCTGTGGTCAAGATACAATCTTCTGTTAATATCCTGATCTCATTTTTACCAATATTCTTCAAGAAGAATCATTACTCTTTGTACTGGGAGGTAGAACAAACTGTTCCTTACACAGGAGAGGGCTGTGAGACATTCACAAACTCCAGTGCCGAGTGTCACGTACGGGATTTTTTCTGCCAAGATCCCAGCTTGTTCAAAAACATAAGTTGCATAGAAATAAATCTACAACAGAAAAAAAATGCCCCAAAACAAACAATGAAGTTTTTCTGGTATTTAAAACATTGTCTGGAAATAAAGTCATGTTCATACTAAACATACAGATCAGTGTATTTTATATTGTGAGTTACTAATTCAACATAAGCAGCAATAACAATCTGTTAAATTCATGTCTAAGTAAACATATTGTTATAATAAAAGCCAGTAGGATTATTCAACTTACTGAATATGACACACTGAGATAAGGTGGTAAGAGAAACACCAAAATAATGTAAGAACATTCTTTCCCACTTATCCCATTTCTCTGAGCTTCTCTATGTGGATCCTTTACATTAGTAAATGGTTGAAAAACAGGTGGAAATGAAATAATTATTGAAGCTCTTTGTTCTTAGGAACTCTTACAGCATTAATGCCACTGAGCTGTTGGCCCATTGTCATCACAATGACAGTGATGAGTTGCCATCTCACACCACGGTCAGTGAATAATTGCCAGGGCTTCTTGGGTTTCTCCCCATCTAAGGCAAAACATTCCCGCTGGATGTCTTCCATCTCCCTTTGATACTCTGAGGATCCATGAAATCGTTTCAAAGCTACAAATAGAAAAAAATATATTTATATTTACCTATTAACCACAGCTCCTGGGAAATCATCTCTTTCCATAATGACCTGGCTTTTGCTAGGATATGAAAAATTTGGTTTGTGACTTCCTTGTTCCTTGCTGTTTTTTCAACATTTTTTGCTGTGGTGGATTTGGAGAATTCCGTGGAATTTCTTCGCTTCTTTTTAGAGGAATATCTGACCTTGAAATATTCACCACGCAAAATATTTTGTATCTGAACCTCAGACCTTCAAATATTCTTTTCCTTAAAGGACACTCTTACCAGTTTGAAGTGTTTTGCTTAAATTCTAGGCAGATACTGAGTCCTTCATTATGGCCCTGACTTTAATGTTGCCAGTGGGATGCAGTTAGTGAGCTGGAGCAAAGACAGAAAATCCCTCTCCTAAGGCAAATATAATCAGAAGTCATTTGGATCCCAGACTAAAATCTTTACAAATGGTCTTTAAGAGCATACAGCATCAGTTCCTTTAAAATCTTCATGATTAAATATGTCTCAAGTGACAATTTGTCTTCTTAAGGCAAACAGTAGGAGTTTTGATGATCCTGATAATGAACTTGCCACTAAGAGTAATCAGCCTGAAGCTCCAGCCAATGAACTTAGATTTGAAACAGGATAATAAAGTTTTGTTCATAACCCATTATAGGCTCCTGAGCTCCACAATCTCTTCACTGGAGGAAAAACATAGGCCAAACAGCACTAGATGATACAACTGTGCTGTGTGGATAAAGTTAAAAGGAGAATCTGGAGCCCAATATGTTCATTGTACCCTTCTGGAGAACAGAATGTATAGATGCTGGATATTACCTTTGGCACAGCTTAGCTCATCACCTCTGTCAATAAAAAGGTATCTGGGACTTTCAGGAAACCATGGAAGGAATAAAAGTTGGGCTAATGCTGGAACACAGCTGCTTGATAGCAACAGAGGCCAATGCTTTTCTCCACCTAATAACTCTCTGTGAAAAATGTGGAAAAAGAGGGCAAAGAAATATAATTAGCTATTGGTTACTATTTAGTGCCATCTCTGCTCTTGGAACTTCTAAGTTTCATCTGGATGAAGGCCTGAGCAACTTCTCTGATCACACAGAGGAGAAAAGCAGTGCTGTGATACAGAAATGTGAGTCCTTTGCTCTCAAGTTCTGTCTCTTGCCAACACCCACTGTCTCCAGGAAAAAACTGACAGAAAACATGAACTCAGCTCAAATGTGGCTGCTTTACTGATGCTGTTCTGGTGACCCATCTAAACTGACACTTCCCTGAGGAGGCTGCACTCATGGCTGGCAGCTCTAGGAATAAGGTGACTCAAGCAGGATTTTCATCTCCCAGGGGGACCTTGTGTGAATTCTAATGTTACAATGGCACAAGGCATGTTCTGCAATGAGCTGTAGGAAATTGGAATTCTTTGCACATCAGTAACAAAAAACAGGAAAGAAGAAAAAGCATTTCTTACCTCAAACCAATTATTTGTCCTGTCAGAATTCCCCCAGTCAGAAAGATGGAAGTCCCCATGGCCAAGCCACCTCTTAGGTGTTTTGGGGCAAACTCCCCAATATAAAGAGGCTGCACACAGAGCCCAATACCTGCAAGTAAATGGAAAAAACATTTTCCTATCAATAGAAATTGCTTTGCAAAGAGTTACTAAACCAAAACAAATATGCAATGGGACTTCATTAATTTCCTATTCATTTAGCTGCCCTCAGATTCCAAGGTAAACTACAGAACATTTTAATCATAAACATGTATCATAAAACCTAAAGGATCAGAAGTAACAATAACTTATCATTCAGCACAGTTTATTGATAGTAGGAATAAGAAATAATTCACCTGAATTTATGCCAATCAAAAACCTTCCAGCAATCAGTAACTCAAACAATCCTGTAGGAAAACTGATCCCCATTAAAATGGAGGCTAGTATTGCTATAACATTATTCATCAAAAGAGCTCCTTTCCTAAAGAGGAGGAACAAAATAATAATAATAATAATAATACTATCCACAGAACAAACAAAAACTGATAAAAACAAACAAAAACCCCCTCAAAACAAAAAACAACATACCCCAACCAGACATAAAGGAAATCTGTAATAATGTGGGGTTTAAAACAGTTTTCCTTTCTGATAATATGAGGGGGGAAATGGACCTTATACTGAAGAAACATGCTTTTCCCTGGAAACCCAGATATCTGACAATTGCTATGTTGTTTTTTGTTTGTTTTTTTTTTAACTAAACCTGAGAATAATGCATAAATATGACAGAAATGCCTGACAAGGTAGGAGTGGGGTTTCTTCATTTAGACAAATGAAGTGCAGCAGATGAAGCAGCATGTCCTCACTGGCTGCAAATGTCTCAGGGGGAACTCATGTTTCCAACACACTCTGTGTGCATTCTCCTACTCAGATTTCACTAAAATGTAATGCTAAGACTAAGTCAAAGGTCATAATTCAGGGCTCATCCTTGAAAGGGACACTGAAATAAACTGTAAAATTCTACTAGAAAACTCAATTTTAAAGTGCAAAAACATATATAGGCACCCAAGGTACTCTTTTCTCCCACTCTTTTTCCATTTATTTACTCTCTCTTGCAGTGGGGAGGTAGGAAAAGCAAACATGCTTTTTATGCCTGCTGCTGCCACTGACCTGCCCAGCCGTATGGCCATGCTGCCTCCAATCAGGGCTCCACACAGGCCTCCCAGGGAAAAGATGGAAGCAATGACAGACCAAAGGAAAGTCAGCAGGTCTGGATTTAGCTCCTTGTGGTAACGACTGCTCCAGGTTTCATTTAAGAACTTGTGTATATGCTGCAGTAGAAAAGAGGGATGAATGTGTAGCATTTTATACAGCCCTACAAATAACTTGCATCCCGATCCTGAAAATCAATTCTGGGAGTTAATTCTAAGAGATGTCATCTGACTGGCAGAATCCTCCCTGACCACAAGGAATACTTTGTGTTTGCTACTCCCCACACACCTCAAAGGCTGCTGAGCAGCTCTGCTTTGTGCCCTGCCACAGGTGCTGCAGCAGAGGAGAAACACAACCCTGACATGCACTGCCACGAGAGCTCTGAGGTCCCTCTGAACAACGAGGTGGATGCTTGGCCCTGCTGTTTTTAGGAACATCTCAGAGCACAGAGGCCTTGCAACCTTAAAAAATTTACTGTCAGGGGACTCATTCTGACACTTGATCTAAATCTCCCTGCCTTAGTGTAATCCAAAAAGTCATAGTAAAATTCCTTTTTCAACTCTAATAATACTCCACCTTTCTTACAGTATTCATGTGTCAGAACTTTTAAGCTGTTATTCCACATGCTTGGTTTTGTAAAATTTTCCTTTAGAAACTCTTGAAATGGCATGTCTCTGTAATCAGAGGCTCCTGTTCTTTGCCTGCAAACAAAGACTACAGAAGAATAAACTTCTTGGACTCTCCTTCTGTTCCCAGCATATAATGTGTTCTTTCACAAACAGCTTCTTTGAAGCTTGGTTAAAAGCATACAGCTTTGAAGTAAATTCAGACTTCACAGTTTCCCAAGCAAATAAATCAGCTGGTAGCAAAAACTGATAACCACCACTTTCACAAGATCATTTGCTCGGATCCTTGAGTCACCCACAAAATATGCAGAATCCTGGAGGCCACAGCAAAGAAAGCTCAAATAACAAGTGAAAATATCTACAAGTTACTCAGCCACTACAGCTGCAACATTTTAACTCCCTAAGAAAATATTTTTCAGGGTTTTTTTTCAGTTATCTGCCTTGTGATGAACACAATAAGTAAGTAACTGTAATAGTAACTATCCTTTCTCCCTGTCCTCCAATGATAGAAAGAATGGGAATGGCTCAAAGCTCTGTCAGGGGAGGTTTAAACTTGACACTTGGAGAAACAGTGCTGATATTCTATAGAAAGGGTGGTCAAACAGAAGAACAGGCTTCCTAGACAAGTGGTCAGTGCTCCAAGGGCATTTGGACAATGTTGTTAGCAACATGGTATTTAATATAATTAATATAACAATTAATTAACATTTAATATTATTAAATTAATATAATTAAACTTAATATAATTAAATAAATAATTAATATTTAATATAATTAATATAATACTAACATAATTGTCAATAACATTGCATTTTTTTTAACTGCTTTAACTTTTGGTCAGCCCTGAAGTGGTCAGGTAGTTGGACTAGATGGTCACTGTTGGTCCCTTCCAACTGAAAACGTTCTGGTCTATTCCACCCTTAGTGTTCTGGGCTATTTTTGTAACTGAAAAATACATTATTTATTCAGCTAATCCTTCTAATAATAAAGGTATTTATGTGGCCTATTTGGCACTTTTGTCTGACAAAAGACAGAATACTTTGATAGGAGGCACTCTCAAACAAATGCACATGAAACCACATGGGGAGTTAACAAGATTCCTTCATATGAGAGATGAAGACTGCTCCAGTTGCCAGCAAAAGCACATTTGGCCTCTTGGCCAAGTTCAGAAAGGAAACAGCCTAGTGAACAAAAAATGAGCTTTTACCTGTGTGGGTGCATTGATAATAGAGACATTATACCCATACTGAAAGGTCCCTCCAATTCCAACAGCACAAACAGCCAGGAACAGCGTCCAGCTGGGGAGCTGGGGAACAAAAGAAAGTCACAGGCTTGAAAAGAGATAGGACCTTGAGCCCATACACATGTAAGATCTAAAAGAAAATTATGGTGAAATATATCATGTATTTAGCTTGGAGCAGTGAAAATATTTGTTTAACGCCTGAACTCCTGAACACCTACAGCAGGAGAAGCATTCCAGGCTGGCTTGGCCTGATCATTAACAGCCTTTAGAAGTACCACAATTAGAGGTCTCCAGATTAAGTGTAGGCAACAAAACCTTTACAGCTGTTATTAGAAACTGAGTAAATGCTTTTTGCATAAGCCACTGCTCATGGTGTCTGTTTCTGATGAAAGAATGCCAGGACTCTTTATGTTTGGTGTTCAGAGCCACATCAACTCAGTATAAGAATTAACCAAATCTCAATTTCTGTGAGTCACATTTTAACCAAGATATGAGAAATAACAGTATTTTATTTCCCTCTAAACAATATTTTAAGTCCCTAAAATGATTGTTCAATGTCTGCAAGTTGGCAGGTGCAAAGCCTAAGTACCTCAATCACAATAATTTGTTCACTGGCAATAATATTCAATTTAAAGTTTATTGGCATATTGGTATGGTTTTTTTGGTTTTTTTTTTTAATTCTTCAATATCTATGACCTAGTTACGTTCTCAAATCAGTATTTACAAACTAAAATTCACAGAGTCACAGATTCACAGGTTTTAAGGTCAACACAAACTACTACTGTGATACAATCAAATCTCAAGAATCTAACTGGTCACAAAATATACTTTGGATGAGGCCCCGTGGCCAGAGATCTCCAGAGATTTATACAGTGCTTGATATTCTCATATGGTGCTCTCTGAGTCTACTTTTTACTGAATACGATCATACTAAAAATAATATCCAGTTCTAATGTCTAAAAAACCTTGTGTTTTAAATTAGGTCCTAATTTTATCTCATAGTATCTTATTGACTAACTTCAGCTGGACACAATGTCTCCTATATTAAAGGCACTTCAGTTATCAAATTTCCCCTTCCTTCATATATAAAGGCTGTACATACTTCTTCTAATAAACTTGTAGTCCCTGAATTTTTCATTGTAAGGTATGTAGACTAATTCTTCATCATTCTCATTCTTGGTTCAGTTCCCAGAAATGCTGAGTTATTCCAGATATTGTACTGTATTCTAAAAGAGCTGTATCCTTCCTAAAGATAATTCATCAAAATTTACTTCCTTCCTTCAGGACTGAAATTTGCAAATTGAAATTGATCTTCTTAAATTAAAATTCTATTAACATTTCCTTATTGTTTCCAAGAATAAAAAATGTTTCTCTGAATGGCAACCAAAGCAATGAATCAAGAGTAATAAGTAATAGCTGCAGTGAGAATGGCAGGAAAAAATAAAATTGGATGTGGTAAATTGCACACTCAGACCCTTATATTAATTAAGTACTGTAAACCTATTTTGTGTGTCTTATGGGTATGACCTGGAATCCAGAAGGGACAGAAAATTATGAACATACATCATGTAACTTAGGTTTTGTTATGGCAGGTCTTTTGTTCTTTGTGCCCAAATCAGCTGGGCTCATGACACTGACATGCTGTCTCACACTGGAATTTGTGCCCTGGTTTCTTAAAGAGAGCACAGATAACAAACAGCATCATGTGTTCCATCAGCTACTGAACTCCTGACAGCTTATAAGAACTTTCATCTCAGAAACATGACACAAACAAAATTCAATTTATATTCAATATAAAACATGAGAATCAGAAAGCTGCTTTTATAGCTTCCACTTCCTAACACAGCCAGGTGTCCAAGAAAAGCACAAAACTTTATAAGTCTAATCACTTAATGTATTTCTATTTAAAAGCTCTAACATGAAATACCTGCACATTTTCACATCTGTACATCATTGCTAAAACTACAAACTCCCTGCAGGATCCACCTTCAGAGGCCAGGATGGTTCTGCTTACCTTGCAGGGCGAGCTAGACCCTCTGAGCAGGGGCTGGTGCTCCGTTCTGAGCATGGGCTGAATTAGATTTCCTTTGCAAAATTTAATAAACTACGTTACAGGAAAAAAAAAAAAAAANAAAAAAAAAAAAAAAAAAAAAAAAAAAAAAAAAAAAAAAAGTGCCAAAGAACTTAAGTTACTAATATAGTAAGACACAGCTTTACTTTTTGTTGTTGTTGTTTTGTTTGGTATTAGGTTGTTGTTTTTTTCCCCGCCCATTGGGACTCTCCTTAACGGTTCAGAACTTTGTGACAGGGATGTCCAACTTTGATAAAGCCTCACAGCAGCCTCAGGGAGCTTTCCCACCTCTTACACTGCGTACATGATGCACTGTCCTTCTCTAACTCCGCGCAGAACCCGGACCCTCAGCCTCCCGCAACTAAAGACAAGGACGGGTGGTTACCTTGTGTCTGGGCGCCATCCCTCCCTCCTGCCGCCCAGGAGCTGAGCCCAGCTCCGCTCGCCACCTCCCCGAGCCCGCCTGAGCTCCTCAGCTGACCGGGATTTGGCTGCCGGACCGTGCCCGCCCCGCTGCGGGGATTAGGCCGGGCCGCGGACGAGAGAAGCTGTCCCGGCCCTCCTCAGGGACTCCGCCGTGGCCGTGAGGGCGCCGTGGGGCCCCTCACGACCACGGCGGCGACCCCGCGC
>WEIU01020177.1:602870-614210 GCA_013389925.1 Aegithalos caudatus
CCACAGCGCCGGCCGCTGCCCCGGACCGCCACGGCCCGCAGCCCTTAGCCGGCGGCCACGGCCGTCTGCAGCCACCCGGGATGATCATGGCAGGGATCAGAAACGACGGCATCGGCGGACCCTCCGGCCTCTGTCTGCAGAACAGCTTCGACCTGGCCTCCCTGGCCGCGCTCGGGAGCCACAGCGAGGGGCTGACCGTGGCCCCGGTGAGCTCCTTCACCAGGAGCCGCAGCCAGTAAGTGCCAAGCCCGTGGCCGCAGGGCCGAGGTCCGAGCGCCGGCAGGGGGAAACTGCGCCCGGTGCTTGGCGAGGAAGCTGGGATTTGCTTCCTTGGAGCACTGTTGCACTGGTAGGAGGTTAGAACTGTATTGTGCTCGGCTAAGGACCTTGAAGCTGGCTGGTGGGGGTTGAAGGAGCCTTTTAAAAGGCAAGAAAGGTGATCCAGTGTACCAGCATATTTGCATACTTTCAAACTCATTTATTTCGTTCCGTATTTTTTTTTCAGTATGTCCCTGTGATGCAGAGTATTGAGAGACTCAAGCTGGGACATGTGTTGCTTCTTGAAACATTTGAATTTTAGCAAAAATTGATCTCGCCCCTTGTGGAAAAATAAATAACGTAAAAGAGAAGAAATTAGCATAGAATTCTGTTCAGAGAACTGAACAATTATAGCTGCCTTTGACTTCCTTTGGAACAGTGGTCATTTATTGTCCCAAACTTTTACTCCCTCCACAGCTGGTGACATACTGTGGCTGTTGATCTCAGATGAAATTTTAAAAGGGAGGAAAATATTGTTTGAAAATATCAGTGTAACCAGAAGATATGATTTGAAGCTAAGTAACTCTTTTTCTTTTGTAGTGTCTCTGTGCGATGTGGAAAGAAGCATAAGCTAGAAGAAGAGGCAGAAGGGTAAATTAATTTGTCTTTTATAGCCTGAAAAATCCTGATTTGCTTTTTGTTTTGTAAAGATTTGAGCTCATCTCACCTACAACACAAACAGGAAGGAAATCTATCATTTGGAACTCTTCCCTTGAATTGCACATAAGCCCAAATCTATTTCTATTACCTAATAAATTGTGTAGCACTGGTTTTACTGAATAGATACTCACATTTTACTAAGAGCAACGTGGATTTATTGTCTTTGTTGAGGTTGCATTGCCATAGTGTGTCAATGCTGCTGAAATGCGCTTTCTGTAACATTTGTTCCTGTGGAATGCCACATTTCTATTTTGACAATTGTAAACTTCCTTTGTTTCCTAGCTGTCCTGTGCGGAAGAAGAGACTGACAGGAACCAAAAATTGCCCTTTGAATCCCAACACTGAAGAATGGATTCTTTGTGCAGGTCAGCAGGCAGCTGGGGAGGTAGCAAGTCAGTATGGTGGCAGCGGTCCTGAAACTGCCATGTTAGAAATTCCCTGTGAAGAAATGGATCAGACAATGGGGGAACAGCAATGCGAGGTTGCTCGCAGGAAACTTCAGGAAATTGAGGACAGGTAAATGCAGGGATTGAGTAGCCTGGCTTTGCTGAGATTTCCCTTTTTTTGGTGGGCATTCAGGGGTAAATCTAGCACTTAGCAGTGCAATAACACTGCTCTAAGTCTGAGGTGAACCTTCTGTTAAAGTGATTTCATTTTAGGCCACCTATGGTCCTGTGAGTCCTCAGGGTGATCTGAAATTAATGGTTCTGGAGCAGGAGATGCTGAGTAAATAACACCCTGCTCACAATCATTATGCAGCTTCAATATACCATAATGGGGTTTAATGCTCTTCTGTGAGCATTCAGAGCTCAAAATCTAACATTTACCTGCTCAGGCTTGAGCTCAGCTTTTTTCACTCAGCTACAGCTTATTCTGTGATTAATATTTAAAATAGTTGGAAATTTGTCAGTGTAGAGAGTAGCACGAACCAGAGAGGTCTCTCTGCACATATGCAGTAAGGCTGGGATTCATCTTACTGATGGTCTATGTGGGGTCATGGGGTGGCTATAGACAGTCTGCTGTAGTCATTTAATAAATTTACTGTGCATTCATGGCCCTTGAAAGATTTCTGGGAATGGCATGTGTATGTATCAGTTGATTGTAGTTGAGCTGGTATTCCAAAACATATAAAATGACCACTGCAGATGATTAGAAAAGCTAAAAGTTACAGAAATTTTAAAACAAGATTGTTCTATAGATTACTCCATAGATGATGCATAAGGAGAAACAAGTTACTGTTAGACTGTTATTTTTTTCATTGGTAAATCAGAATAGTGAAATAGGTCTCTATTATCTGTCTATGTCTGCTTTGGTCCTCTTGGAGGATTGTTCCCTATTCTTCCCAGCTATGCAGCCAAATTTTCTATAAAAGGTTTACCAAAAACAAAGGAGATGTTTCCATTTGTTCTATACACTTTAACAGTTTGTGCCAGTTTAATCTCAGAGACTGGCACAACACTGAAAAGAGAAGCACTGTTTTCAGTACCTTTAATTCTAATAATTCTTAATGTCCAGTTATGGGGAATTGAGCAGGTGAAGCAACTGCATAGCTGAGATTCATTTGTGTAATGTGACTGAATCCTACAGTTTCCCTTGGAGGGGATCTGTTTATTTTCTCTCAGTGTATGTCTGCACTGACTCTGCTGGGATAACACTGGGGTAACAAAGCTAGCTCAGGTACCAGAAGTGGCATTGCTGCTCAAATGGCTTCTGTGATGAGTATTTTGGGTATTTTGGCCCAAGAGAGCCTCGTGTTAACATGGCCCTGCTGCTTCTGGTACCCAGCCTAGGTCAGAGATCTGCACAGAGCAGAGCACGTAGATACTGTAGTCTGCAGTGGATGTTCCTGATAACAGTATGCTCAATAGTGTTTATCTCCCTCTTCCCCCTCCATTCCTAGGATAATTGATGAAGATGAGGAAGTTCATGCTGATGGAAATATTAGCAATCTGCCCACTCTTATCCTGTCAGATACCCTTAAGAAAGGGATGAAGAGGGATTTTGGTGAAGTCCTGACAAAGAAAATAATAGAATCTATGTAAGTTCTGGAGGAAATCATGGTGCTATGTAGCTAACATGTGCAAATGAAAAGAGAGACCTCGTTTCATGTTTATGGAGATGTCCTTGATTACTGCATGATGCAGCCAACGTTGTATAACAGACCATTCATCTGGTTAAAAATAGGCAAAACTGTCCTAATGTAAAAAAGAATTAAGTGTAACTGTAGTGGTCATCAAGTGTCTGTTTTGTACTCCTCATTTCTAGAGTGAAATTGGTTGAGTGAATCAGTGTAAGTTTTGGTTTTGTGTATATGAATTTTCAAAATGAGAAGATCCTGAAATGTGACCAGCAGTGGTCAAGTTTGGTGCAAAAAAGAGAAAAATACAGGCTTAGAACTAGAAATAATGGAGCTAGTTAGGGAAGAGGAAATTTAATAGGGGGGAAAAAAGGTATATATTTTCTGGAATATAGTTCTAGGCTAGCTCAAAGGATGAAGATACACAGCTCTTCTGCATTTAATAGCTGTGCTTGGAGAACTTACTGAAATTTTACTGAAACTCTGTCCCTTCTAGGAGCCGTCCTTCTATGGAGCTGGTGCTTTGGAAACCACTTCCTGAATTTATGACAGATAAACTGAAGTCTGTTTCTGTTAAGGACTTCAAGCAGCAGAGTACAGAAGGATGTCAAGCTAAGCAGCCAACTCCAGGAGTTCCTTTTGATGCACAGACTGAAACGTTCCCTGGATCACAACAGACTGCCATGTCTCCAGATCCTTATGCTAGTTTGGGAATATCTGGGTGTGCAGAAGAAGAAATGGAGTTGTAAATGGCAGATTTTAGACTGGAAGTGGTGAGCTTCTGATGCTTATTGTTGTTTTTTTGATTTTTTTTTTTTCTGGTTTGATGTGTGAATCTGAAGTTATATTATTTGGGTTTTTTTTGTTTTCTTACTAACAGTCATAAGCACACCACAATCATAGGGTGGCCAGGAAACACCCGAAGATTTCTGTGTTCTAATCTGTTAAATGTTCTTACTTTTACTGAAAAGGTAATTCAGAGGCCTTTGGAACAGGGAAGTAGCTTTCCATCTTGCTTAATGATGGAATATCCTCTTAACTGCCCTTGGTAAAGTATAAAATCCAAATACTGAATGTAACTGTGGCTTAAGCCACACCTTTCTCTTACTGAGCCATTGAAACTGGTGTAGATACTATGCTTGGCCATTTGGTTTAATTTGCATTACAAAGTGTAAAGGAAGAAATACTTTCACATCTAGTCAGAGATAGAAAAGCAATCCCTCTGGTAATACAGCTTTTCACAACATCTTACCTGTTTGGACTTGATGTAAACTCAGATGTAGAAATTATACAATCCATGGGGTGGTAGGGAAAGAATATTACTGCTGAGCTTAAGTTTTTTGCTTTGTACAAAGCAAAGCCAGTGTTTATAACTTGCAGGATATCTGCTAACTGAAGTCATCTTTGGTTAAGGTTAATTGGCTTCTAAATTTTATTTGTGGGGTTTTGATGCTTTCCTCCCTGAACAATGGAGAAAAGTGGTTCTCAGCAAAGAGATTCACATTTTACATTGTGCTGAGATTCTTTGTATGCATGGAATTGAAAAGTCACTTGAAGACAGTGTAACTTCTGATTATATTAATGGCATCTATTAATTTGGATAAACATGATAAAGTAACTCAAATAACAGGGAGCTGCTTGCTGCCACTGGGAGGGTCAAATGCTAGATAATTCTCTGTACCCAAGTCCCAGCCTTTGGTGGCTTTGGTGGTGAAGTAAAGGAGATGCCTGTCTTTTTCCTGAGAGAATCTATACATGAAATTTAAGCCACAGTATGTGCCAATAATATAGCATCACATTGTTTATAGAGATGTATGCCAAAAGGATTTTCTACCCTGCGCAGTGTGCCAAGGAAAGGAATCCACAATGAGCTATTGTTTGTACCTTTTCTCAATGCACAGCAGTTCTTTATGCTTAAGGTTCTCTAATGTGTTTAAGGGTTTTATCTTTTGTTCATAAGTCCTTGAGCTTTCTCAGAGATACCTGAATTGAGGCTTCTCATAAGAAATCCTTTCCCAAGTAATAGGTTCTGTTCAGAGTCCTACGTCCCCATCTGGTTTTGACATCTTGCTCACATAAAGGAGCAAGTACACAGTAACACAGCTGCTCACGTAAGAAAATCCACTCTTCCTCTGCACAGCTGAGAGATAATCCTTGTGATAATATTTACTGTTGAATAACCCATAGCTGAAAGTTTAAAATCAAGTTTCTCTTTTTGGCAGTCATATTTTATTTCCTGTTGGTGGTTTAAAAGATCTGTTTGTTAAACCCTGTTTATTTGGCTGCTTTTGTTGAAGGTTGTCTGAAATTTTCTGTCTCTTGATAAAACATTTCAGAGCCTCACAAAAAACACTCCAGCATTTAATTAGGCATTACTCTGGAAACCAGTATACACCTGTATCATGCTGGAAGGTTTATTAAGTTGAAGAACATGTGCAGCCTATCTTGCTATAATGCCTAATTTCATTTCAGGGTCTACTATGAATCTCTTGCATGAACTGTGTAAGATTTCTTATGTATTATTAAGCTGCTGAACATGTTTAAAACCTACAGCCTTTGATGTGCTCCAGTGCTTGAGCAGAACATAAAGCAGTGCAGTTTGGAGAAGGCTGTAGTTACTGCAGGTAGAAAATGTGGAGCCTCCAAATAAGTACCTGGTTTTCAGCTTGCTGGATTTTAGTGAAAGTTCAAAGTTGGAAGTATTTTAGGTGAATGCTCTGAATCCTAAATAAACTGAAAAGAAAGGATGAAAACTTCAAAAATGTGATGAAACCACCTCAGCAACACTAAAGTTGCAACAGAAGATGTAAAAAAACTATAGGAGGCCTAAATACATCAAATGATGCAGTTGTTTTCCTCTTGAAAAAAGCAAATTGCATATGAGATTT
This sequence comes from Aegithalos caudatus, assembly GCA_013389925.1. Taxonomy (NCBI): domain Eukaryota; kingdom Metazoa; phylum Chordata; class Aves; order Passeriformes; family Aegithalidae; genus Aegithalos; species Aegithalos caudatus. The sequence goes on from WEIU01020177.1 coordinate 608,814, forward strand.
GCAGAGTAAGAAATTGTTGTAGATGGCTTTTAAGCATACTTTTTTCCTGCTAGTTTGTACCAAAGGTTGACTTTCAGAGGTGTCTTTCCTCTTAATTCAATGCCAATAGGGCATCCCTCACCTGTTACCTGCTATCTAAAACAAAAATACAGTGGCACAGTTTTGACAAAGACTATGAGATGGAGAAAAAATTGTCTAAGAATTTTGCTTTGATAGAAAACATTTGCTTTCATTTTTTCACAATACATTTCTGCCCTTGTGATAGGAGACAGTGGGGCTGAGTTGCTTATATTGATAGAAGAGTGGGCTAGAGTGGGAACCAAGTGACAGGAGCACTGAGCAAGATCCTTGCTCCAGCACTCACTTGGAGAGGGTGATTGGATGAGAGATCAAACTGTGGGCATTTACAGAGTTCTGTATTTGTGAGTTTCATTTGGTGTTGTTGTTGTTATTAAAAGACTTTTATTAATGCTGTTCACAAACAGGATGGCAAATGCGATGCAGTATTAGAAAAAAAAACTTATTTTGAAATACTGAAGATCTGATTCTGGTCTGTCTTCTCTTGGGACCAAATCACCCTTTGTATGTCAGTTTTCAATAAATTTTGTAAAATATTTTTAGATGACTGTTTCATTCCTGGTAAGAGTGAAAAAAACTTGGGAGCCTATGTGCAGTCCTTCAGCTGGACAGTGAAGTACTCTTCTGGCTTAAGAAGATTGGAATTTAACTATGTTATGTCAAAGGCATGCCCCTTTTTACCTCCACAGGATTCAGCAGGGTAGAATAAACCTGAAGCTGCCAGGAAGAAAGAGTTCTTTTACCTCTGTCATAACTCAAAGGCCTCTGACAAAACAATGGGGGCACCAATAGGTGTTGCTGTAGTTTGTGTTTTCAGGTCTTTCCTTTTACTTCAGAATAAAACTATTCAGAACTAAGGATGCTAGGCTCTTAAGGAAAGTTTGAGAAGAGTTTTAAATTCAGATTTTAATAGTTTTGTTGGAATGTAAGACTTTCCTTTTTATTATACCATCTTAGTGGACTTGATTCTAGCAGAAAATACTGGTGCTTATAGGAATTCTGAAGGGTAATAGGCTTCTAGATGCCAAACAAGAATTAGTTCTGTGTTGTTAGTGGAAGAGATCTCAGAAACTATTAACAGTTTGTAGTGGGACCCAGTGCTTGCAGTAAGTCAGGACAAAGCATGCCAGGATATAGCTGTTAAGTTGAAAAGTGGAAGCAAAACAGTGTAAAGGCCATGTCCTTGACCATTTCTATCTCCTGTGCTTAACAAGGTTGAAATGTTAAGCACATCCCATGTACTACTGTGATGGAAAGCAGACTGTAACACAATTTTTTTCCATGGATTTTTTAGATGTTGAAATGGCTTACTCATAGTTGCCAGGAGGGGTTGGGGTTCCCTAAAAGGGTGCCAACAAAATGTAATGCAAAACTAGAGATCAAATCCTCACTTCTGCTGGTTTTTTTTTTTTTTTGGACTTGCAACAATTTATTTGATACTCTTGCAGTCATCCCTATTTTCTATCTTGAAAGGAAAGCAACTTACTCTTCTGACTACTTGGATTTTCAATCTATAGTTGTTATACTGCACAGCTGTAGTCTTTATTTCTACCCAATATTCAGGTAAAATTCCTTCATTATAAGCTAGCTTACTAAAGCTTGTAATCTAAAGCAGTCCTGTCACCTTGAATGTTACTGACCAAAATATCTGCTTTTCTTTCCTCCTCGCCCCAAGTTATTTTTGTCAAAATTGAATGCAAGACATGAAATAGTACTGAAACCAAGAACAGCTGTACCAACACCTGCAACAGCACTCTTATTTTTAGTATACAATTTCTTCTGTCTCTCCAAGTGTTTTTAATATTGTGATAAAATACTGGAGCAAATGGATGTGGACAATGAGAAGTCCTGCTGTATTTGAAATTAGCTCCTGACAAGTCCATTTGATGCTTCAGGATTTTCTGTGGTAATACAGAATTCTTTAACTCTTTTCACACCATGTCTGTCTCCCACCCACTGCCCCTCAGACTGAGAATTTTGGACAGCATTACTGGCCACCAGGGTGCCACCACTACCACCCTGACTTTTGAATATTCAGACTTCAAGCTCCTGCCACCTGCCTGCCTTACAGAGGCTGAAGGTTTTGCTGTAGCTCTGGCCCTCACATGAACCCCTCTGCCACATCTGGTGGCCCCAAAAGGGAACTGCTGAAGCCTCCAGCTGCAGACACCCTATGAGCACTGCTCATCAATGCATAGCAGGATGAGACACTCAGGGACCTGAACTAAAATTCTCCAAGGCCCAGGTACTCTCCCCTCCCCACTGAGTTCTAAGGCAAAAAAGGGTCAGTGAGCTGCACTGCATTTTAATTGCACCAATACAGTTAAATATTAAATGGACAAAGCAACTCTACATAGCAAATGGAAAACAAGCATTTAGTGAAGCTGTAAGACTTGGAGACTATTAAGGTCTAGCCCAGTTGTCTATACATGAATATCCCACTTTGGTTTTTGGTGTTAAAATTTTAACTGGAAAACAAAACATTTTCAGGTTCATAGAGAATAAGCAAGTTATTGAGAAACAAACCTGTTTCTCTCCTAAGCCAACACTGACTGGAGGGGAGCCAGGGCAGGACAGGACACCCTAGACTTTTTCATACCATCATGCCATCTACTAGCATGGGTAAAGATGAGAAACACTTCTCTGAATGGGTTTGATTTTCCCCACATACACCCCAAAAAGGGGCATATGCTGATATCTTGCCAGGACAGTTATTCAAGGGGGGTCAACACTACCAGGTTAGACACTGATGAGCTGGGGAAAGAGTTCCTTGGCAAAGCTATCCTCCCAGGCATGGTCAGAGCCAAGTGGAGATGATGTATCACTGAAGGGCGACAGGGATCCTTCATACCCAGAGTCACTACTGCCATCCAACAGGTAGCTTGAGGCTTCAAGGCTATGACAAGAAGAAAGCAGATGAGAAAAGCCCAGTTCAGGCATGAAGCTGTCTACAGGTTCCTTCTTCACAGACACTGGCACCTCAGGGATAGCCTTGCCGTCAGATGAAGAGAGATTTTCTTCCTCGATTTTCACAAGCATATTGGTTTGGTTGCCCACTTCAACAGGAATCTCCACTACGAGGGGTTTTGTATACACGTGATCAAACCTTATGAGTTCATTAATGGCTTCCAGCTTAGCTGATGGGGACCCCAAAGAGGGAGACAGGGTGGTTGGTATGGAATTTGTTTCTCCAGAGAACTCTTCCTCCAGCTTTTCCAGGCACGTTGACTCTGAATCAGCATATCTGAGTAACATCTCTGGGTCCAGACCATCCAGAAAGCCCAATAGGAGATCAGACTGCAAAATGAAAGACAATTTTAGAAAGACAGTTTATTACTATTACAGCCAAACACCAAAGGTGTCATCTATTAATCCCCATGTGAAAATTAAAATGCACTGATGTGATCACAGCTGTTTACCAAGAACATAAACACAGGGTTAAGGCAGTTACTTGCAGAAATTCACAGAATCTGCCAGGTTGGTAGGGACCCCAGAAGGTCACATCTGCTCCAATTTCCCTGTTCAAACAGAGTCACCATTGAGCACATGGCACAGGATTGCACCAGATGGTTCTTGAGTCTCCAGTGAGAGAGACTCCACATCCTTCTGGGCAATCTGTTCCAGGGCACAGCCATTCTTTGCCCACAGCTTTTTTTAAGGGTACTAGCAATCCCCAAAGAATTACACATGCATTTGAGATTCACTGCCACTATTAGAAGCTCCTTGAGATCTTGTACCCACCAAGTACAAACACCACAGTGCCTGCTGCCTATAAAGTACACTGACCAGAACACGGCTTAAGGCAGACCTGCACATGACTAAAGCTGGAGGAGCTGGGTTTTTTCATGTGGGTGTTGTTGAACCTCTGTACTCACTGGATACACCATAACACAAGTTCAGAGCCACAGGTATGGCATTCCAAGACTTGGAAAACAAACCAACTATGCATGGAAACCATCAAATGATTTAAAATCAGAACATTATAACACTAGTCTTAGATATACAGCAGTTTTGAGTTTCATGGACAATTTGTCCAGGACTGGATGCTCACCTCAGAGTCTGAAGAGTCACTGCCATCAGAATCCACGTGGAAGCTATCAGAAGTGGTGACTGCTGGGCCTGCACCTGCTGCAGAGGAACACGTAGTCTGAGTGCTGCGGACTCAGCGGACCCGGTCACCAATCTAATCTCATCCACCTGGGATTCCTTCACAACCTGTACCAACACAAAAACTCAGTCACTGCAAGTGTTCTGGCAGGCAGTACAGTACGTAACTTTTCTGCAAAGGCTTCCAACACAAAATTCTCTTATTTGCTTGTTCTGTAAGTAAGAACTGAAGGTAAGAATTTCCAAAGTTAGCTGATGCTTCCCTACACTTGCACACTCATTTTGTTTGGCACTTTTAAATTTGAGCTTGACCCTCTCCACCACATCCGAGATACACCTACATGACTGTAACAGTTTCTACATCACTTCTATGACAAAAGGTAGAAAACCAGAAAAAACTGTCTTAAAACAGCCTGGAACTAGTCAGCTTTATACCTCCCACATTACCAAGTGGCACCCATTTCGACTTGGCACATGTTGAGTTTCAGGAGCCTCCATATGGAGGACAAAGGTATTTCCGCCATATCCCTGCCCACACACCGAGGCTGCCCCGGGAGCGGGGCAGCTCTGCCCAAGGCGGGGGCGGACACGCCAGCAGCGCGGCTCACCTGGAACTCTTCACCCTCCTCCTCCTCCGCCTTCAGAGCATCGAAACCCAGGCGGCAGCGGAGCTCCTGGTTCTCCCGCGCGAGGTTACACGTCCTTTCCCTCAAGAGCTGGTTTTCCCGCAGCAGTTTCTTGTTCTGCAAAGAGCCGTGAGGCAGGGAGGCCGCTCGGCTCCTCCCGCTCCTCCATCCCCTTATCCCCCCAGCCCCTTACCTCCTCCTCCAGCTCCACCACCTGCTGCTCCAGCTCTGTCATCCGTGCCTTCTTCCTATCGCGGGCACTCTGGGCGGCCACGCGGTTCTTCAGCTTCCTGCGGGGCAGAGCGGCCGTCAGCGGGAAGATCTCGTACCCACCAAGTACCGGGGCAGCCCTCCCACCGCTGCCCCCCAGTCACCTGCGCAGCGCCTTCTCCTCCGGGCTCAGATGCGTGAGCCGCTGCCGCTTGCGGGCCGGCTGCGGGGTCTCCATTCCCGGGAGGCCGGGGTCGGCTCCTGCCGGCAGGACAACGGACAGATGCCGGGCAGCCGCGGAGCCGGGAGCCTCGGCGGCTTTGCTAGGGATGAGGAGCAGCCGCGGGGCCGCGGCACCGGGCAGCGCTGCCATGGT
>WEIU01020177.1:624320-672913 GCA_013389925.1 Aegithalos caudatus
GCTGTGCCGGTCGCTGCCCGCTCCGCGCCCGGCGGCGCACGGAGCTGGAGCCGGTGCTGCTGCGCTCGGGGTCCCTCGGAGCCGGGCATCCACCGCGTCACGCTTCGTACAGAGCTGTGCTTGACTTGCTCACCAGAGAAATGCTTCTTGTCTTTGACTGAACGCCACTATCCTTTACTCCTATTGAAACTGTTGAAGTGCTTATCTAATTCCTTTGTAGTCGCTTGTAATTGCTGACTTTATTTTTTCCCCCTTTGGCTAAGTAGAGAAAAATTACTTGAATGGTGTTTTAGTAAGTTTGACTGTTAAGCAAGTGCCAATAGCAATCTTAATTTCTCTTCAACAGCTGTGGGGTTGGTTTGTTTGCGTTCCATATATGTATGCATATGTACACATACATACACACATAAATATACACACAAGCTTTAAAAGAATCTAACTGGTAGCAACTGGTCTAAAAACAACTCTTACAGTTCTATAAAAACAAATACATTACTATCAAAATACCTTTTTTTAAAAAGTAGAGAATACTGGTTATGAATGCTTGATATTTCAAAACAGTTTCAGCTGGGATGATTTATTATAAAAGCTCTCTTGAAGGCAGAAGAGTTGTGAGGACAAGTTGCTGATGTAAGGTAATTTTTCAGAGAAAAGAGGGATGGACCAATTAAGTTATAATTATGACATTTAGAAGAGGTGGTGCTGGTAGGGGCTGGGACTGACATGGACATTTTTTAACCTTTTAGTGCTTTTTCATTTTAAGACTTTAAAGGAAACTTCAAAGGCTCCTTTTGTGTCAAGTGTTAGTATTAAGAACAGAACATAGGCCATTTACTGAGGCCATACTTTCTTGGTGACTGTAAGTAAAAGTGGAGAAAGAGTAAACTGTTTTGTTAAGACTCAGATTTGCACAACTTGGAACAAGTGTATTAAATAGACTTTTGCAGGCCTTATTTGTAACATCACCTGTCTGTTTCCTCTTCGTGCCTGAACAGACAGCACCCCAAATGGGAAAGACTACAGCCAAAGCCACATGAATGGGCAAATCTTGTACAGTCATTTATCACTCAAAAATTGATTTGCTTATTCATCTGGATACATGCTAGATAACATATATCATGGACAGGTTTGGGGTTTTTTTGTTTAATGAGCCGTGTGTGCTGCTCTTTTTTTCAGAGGAGAGAATTTGGCAGATACTGTTCAGAGCAGCTAGAGTGAATGCCATCAGTTTTTTGTTTTCACTGTTGACGTTTTAGGTTGCATATAACATCTCTTGTCAGTGTCCTGCTTCCTCTATCATCCTGAAAGAGAGTTTATCAGAGCCAAAATTGATAAAGATTTCCACAGCATTGTCTTGCCTCCCTTTATTCAGCTAGGCTGTGTTTTGTAGAACATTTTGAATCTGCTGTTCTGGATCATCACTTAAAGTTCACTGTGGGGTTTGGAAAAGGCTCATGAAGCTGTTGCCACTCAGAACCTGTTCAGCAGCAGCTAGTTGTACATCAGTCAGTGAAGCAAGCTCTTCTTGGCCCCAGCCCCTTTGTCAGTGCACACAGCTCTTTCAAGAATAAGATGCATTTTTCTTTAAGATGAAATATTAGAAATTCTTGAAAATCAGGCACACATTAAAGAATGGATCAAAGGAATTGTGGTTTTGGGACTACACAAAGGCTTACTTTTGTTTATGTTAATAGCATCAATTACTCATTGGTCTTGAAAGTCTGAACAAAAAAACCCCAACCTTAAGAAACAATGCACTTTCAGCTTTTGATAGGTCATACATCCACTCCTGAGCTGGTTATTGGTCAGATTCCTATCCAGTAGTGGTGTGCTATTATATTGTTTCTCAAGTTATTGTGAATGAATCTTATTAGGGTCAAGTGTCTCCCCAGAATAACTCCTCAGTGAGATGAAATGTTCATATGTCTTCTTTCATGTGGCCACAGTTTGTATTCAGCAAATTCATCCTTATGTTGCTGCGTCAGCTGCTCCTTAAACTGCTCGAAAGTCTAAACCATTTTGGTGGGATCTGGCATACTGGAATATCCCATGTTTCTTGGGGCAGTATACTGGCCATGGATATGGTCGAGAGATTGGAAGTTGCAGATGTTTGGTTAGAGAGTGACTGTGAAAACCAGACTTTGTTGAAACCTCTAAAATGATATATTGCTTTAAAACAAATTATGACTGGAGAACTCGCTATGGTTGAAACTTCTGGTACCGTTCAGGGCAAAAGTTCAGTTGTAGATTTGTCTCAAACTCAATGTTACATGGCCACAGACTGACAGTGCTTGGACAGTACAAATCACTGATTTGACTAGTAGTGGCTTTATTGCTCAGGGTGAGATTATGTATCTTAATCTACTTGCAATTGGTGAGCTCCTGTTCCTGTTGCTTGTTCAGCTTGATAGGTAAGGTGTGGAGCATATAATGTCGTGTTTCTTACAAAGTTGTTGTGATGGGACTGCTCAGGTGAGGTGCTTGGGAAAGAGGATCAAATTTAATGTCTGTGATGTGTCAAAAACTTTAAATTATGTGCATTCATCATTGTCAGTTTTCTCTCAGTCTTACTTTCTTTGTACTCCTCCCTTAAAAGTACTGCTGAATACAGTAATATGAGTGGATTACTGATAAATACAGTTTTGGTGAGAAACAGCATGGAGGAGAGATTTGAGGATATTATGCATGGTTTCTCTTGTGCAACAAAAGTTTGTGTTTTGGTTGGTTTATTTCTGCTTGGAAGCCTCAGCAGGGAAATGATGAACTTTATGTAGCCATTGAACTGGAGCAGTGTGTAGATGATGTAACAATCTCCACTTGGATATATTTTTTGTGCTTAAAAGGTAACAGTCTGTGGAGAACAAGCATAACTCAGTGCTTTAAGCTCCAGGAAGAAAACAGAAGTGGGACAGTTTCCCAGCTTCTTGCATGACACCTCCTAGTAGCAAAATATTGCCCATCTTTCTCTTGTAGAAGGTGGGGAGGCTTCAGACTGGACTGCAAGACAGTGCCTGTGTGTTCCTTCCTTCCATCTCCCTCCCACCCCTTACTTCAATGGTTTTGAATCTTTCCCCTGTTTTCTCAAAATGCAAAAGTTACTAAGGGTTGCAAACTGCACTCTGAAGCATTTTTTAAATGGTGTTGAAAGGAGTGACTTGAAATAACTGTGCAGATTCATAAGATGTCTAGCCATGATCAGAAGAGGCCAAGTCAAGGGGATGTTTGTGTCCTTTGAGAGTGGAAAGACAAAAGTACATATTTTGGGGGTTTTTGGTTGTTCTTTTGTGATCATCCAGGTTAATTTCTTCTTGCTGTGTGCCTGAAGGCCGTTCAAAATGAGGAAGTGGAATTATTTGTGGCTTTGAGTCACTGTCTTATTGAATGTTTTCTTTGCTATTTATCCTGTTAGAATATGAAGATGCCTGTGACTGGGTTTGTGTTAGTTTCCCAAACCTAAGTGTAAATCTGTGGCTTGCAGTAATGATCCTGAGGACATCAGGCACAACACATTTATCTGGGCTCCAGGTTTGCTTTGTCATTGTGTCCTTAAAGGAAGCATAATTTGCTTTCAAAATAAGAGATCACTTAGGCAAAGACTTGCATAGTTGTACCTGGACAGCCTTTGCAGAGTGTAGTGCACAGGCACTTTGTTTGCAGCAAGAGGTGTTGTCTTGGGCTTGATCTCAGGGCAGATTAGTCCAGCTGTTTCACAGTTTTATCCCTTCCTCTGTCCTTTTTTTTTTTTTTTAATTTCAATCTGTTGTGTACTGTGATGTGGGGGGTAGTTGAAGACAGCCCATTAAGGTGTTTAATTTGGGTTTTTATCCTCTTGTACTGTTTTGTCTTGACACTGAGTGCTGTCCTCACACCTTGAGCTCCAGCCCAGTCACATCACTGCTGGCTTATTTCTCAAAGAGTTACCTGTTCTCATTGGCTTCTAGCTGTGGTGTTGTGATGCTTATTTTTTATTAATTCTTCAACACTGTGATATCTAAGATCTCTTAGAATGGTAGTGAAAAGACAGGGGAGGGGGCTGATCCAAAGATGAGGTACCAAATTCAGTGATGAGTTACTGCTTCTGGAGGAAGCTCCAGTGTCTGTGTTACATGCACAGAACTGCAGCAATACCAGAATCCTGCTATCAGAACCTTGTTGCAAGACTAAGAGGAAAAGATGGGAGGCACAGTGTAAGAAAATGCAGTAAAAAAAATTAAAGTATGGAGAAGTTACAGTGGAAAGAACAAAAAATGCTAATGTGACCCATTTAGAGGAAGAATAAAGTAGGTTGAGGAAGTAAATAAAAGCAGAAAGCTCACAGCACTGGCTCAATACTCAAACCAACCAGTGCATTTTCCATACTTCTAAGTAGAGGTGGGGAATCAAGTGGGAAAAATAGTTTGTGGGAGTTCAGGCAAGTTTTCTGCATATGTCTATATGTTTAGTTAAACTTCCTCACAGATGCTGAAGGTCTGTACTGTTGAAAACCTTGCCTTTGGTGGCAGGATGCTGACCACTTCCTTTTCCACGTGCTCCTCTTGCTTGTTCGGGAGGTGGAAGTAGGAAAAGAAATCCCAGAGAGGAGTGGTGCTCAAAAATTGTGATCCATTTGGAGATTTTTTTTTCATTCATATATATTTATTTATGTTCAGACTGGATCTATGTGACTACAGTGGTTTGTATATAATGACAGCCTACTTCAGAGTGTTACCAGCAGTTGTGGCCAGCAGTGCCATGGGTGGAACTGGCACTCAGTCCCCCTGAGCACCTCTCTGGTGCCCTTTCTGGGCAGCACAGATCCTGCTCTAGTGCAGGGCTTCTGGAATGACACCAGGTGAGTGTGTAGAGGACACGATTCAGTGGGGCAGGCCTGGAGGGAATGAACCTCAGGCAGCTCTGCTGCAAGCAGATCTTATAGGAAAGTCTTGAGTAGTTGTATAAAACCATTGATTAGCATACATAGTAATTTTCTTCCAGTTTATACCATCTTGTGGTGGAGTGTGTATTTAAAAAGGCTCCCTTTTTTATTACAGTCTTCTAGTTCTTGTTTTGGAATTGCAAAGTGAGGCCCTTCTGGACCAAAATAACTTTCAGAAACAGTTTTTCAAAGTACAAATGCTTTCAGGAGGCCAGCACTGGACTGGTTAAGGAAAGATAAGATCTGGATGCAGTAATCTGCTGTATGTTCTACCCAGTTATGTAGGTGGTACATGGATTTGCATTAATACACTTACTGCATTGGAAGTGCTCAATTTAGGAAGCATTAAGTGTTAACTGGTACATACCATCTCTTGTTATGGGCATCTGCCCTTCAGTATTCAAATATGTTCAAACCAGAGCGTGTGCCTACACATAAAACCAGAATGAATCCAAGTTGAATGCTTGGCCTTATCTCTTGTTTCCTGGCTTAAAAGGAGGGCCCTTCACACTCACAGAGATCAGCAAAGGAAAAACAGATTGTTTTTAAACAAAGATGTGGTTTGAAGTTGTTAAAACAGTAACAGAAGATTCATATTAAGAAAGAAAGTAATTCTATTTTCTGCATTTTTCTCGATTGCGTAGCACAAACCAGAGGTGACCAGGGAAATGAGATCTTGGAGATACCCAATTGAGACTCCCCATATTGGCACTTTACTGCACTTATCCCATTGGTGAAGATGTGCTTACATGAGGTTTGAGTAGCAGTGCTCAGGAAAACAGGCCACTGCTGACTTGGGGTGTCCCCTTCACAGTGGCAGACTGCTTTCATTCATTTTTTTTGAATTTCCTTTTCATGCTGCTTAGGGACTTTTGTTGTTGCACTTGGCTTTAAGATGAAGAGCCAGTTTACAAAGGTTGATTAGGTGCCTGTTATGTTCCAGACACAAGTACAACCTTAAATATGCAGCTTAATATATGCAGACTCTCTAGGCTTCCCAGACACATGTTACTCGGTGCATTAATGTGAGGATTTTAGTTGTTTTCTAAAGCTGATGGCCAGCTTAAGTTTTCTGTTGGTTTCCTTGAGCTTAAGCTGCTTTATTATTTTGCATAACTTTCAGTAGTAAAGCAAATGGAAGAATCAGTGAGGAGGTGAGTGGCCTGAGAAGAACTAAGTGGCATATTTTAGAATTTGCAGTCGTGGTTTGAGTACAGCTGTTTAATTAGCTGTACAGGCATGCATGTTGCAAGTATGTGCCTCCTACTGTGAATTTATTGCATGTGCTTGGTAAGCAACTCTCAAGCACTTCTGATTGTAGTGTCTGAAAAATTGCTTTTAATTCGGAAAAGAGCCTAGTTTGAGCCAAGATCTGCTTTCCTACTTTGAGGCTTTTGATGCTTGCCTGCTTTAAAAAAAAATACACACAATAAAAAGTGGTTTAAATGTGGCTATGAAAAATCCTTCTTCTCTAGTTCTTGCTTTATCCATTCCACTCTGCCCCTCCTCCCCCAAGCAGAAGAGGCTCAAACCAAACTTGCAGTTGAGTTCACCTTTGGAACTGCAGGTTTTGAGCTTTTAAACTGTCTTCTTTGATGACACATTAAGAAATGTACCTTTGAAGGACTGAATTGGAAATGCAGAAGGTATTCTGTTGGGTTTTTTTACGCTGATGGCTCAGCTTCACAATTCTGTGGTTCATGGAGAAGAACCTCTTTTAAAGGCTGTGGGGTCTTTTAAATTTTATTTTATTTTCCTCACAGAGGAAAGATTTATAGACTTCCTGTTTGGACTTGGCTAAATGATGGCACTGTTAATTCAGCCTTGATCAGTTTTATGCTAATAACAACAGCAACAGTAATAATACCTGTGTCTCACAGATAAAACATCAATATTATATATACAGCATGCCAGTTGTGTGCACTAGTGTTTTCTGTTCCTGCTGCATGAGGTTTAACCTGCCCTTGCTGGCTTTGGAGCTTAGGATATGCAATGTAGCAGTTGCTGCCCTTTTCTTAGGCACACCAGGTTTTCTCCTAAGGCAGTCTCTAAAGGTGTGTATGATATAACAGGGAAGGGGACTGCTTACCACTCCAGTATGGTATTTTAATAGGTCCAGCACACTTTCTCATACCTGATTTGTATTTATTTAGAAGCCTTTTAGAGCAGATGCTGTCTCGCCTGCTGTGAGAATGAGGAGTAGATGAACACTTTAGGATCTGGATGCCAAGCTGGCAGATATCCTGGATGATGTGTAGCAGGGCCAGGAGCAAGAAATGAACTCTTGAAACAGTGCCAAGGGATGCTGCTGAGTTCAGTATTTAACAGGAGCCAAGGTCTGGAGACCTCTTTTTGCTCAAAGACAAGGTATCCCCAGTCTGGTAGCCAGCAGTGTTTTGCCTCCTTAAAAGATATTATCTTTTACATCCCAAACCTGGATCTGAAGAAAAGACATTGTGGACTAGTTAATGGAAAAGAACTTCCAAAGTAGGATTGTTTTTTGGTTTTCCACTATTTTATTTGAGAAAGCTACTCTGACAGAGTTCCCCCTGCCCCCATTCAGACCTGTCAGGGATAATCTTTCACGTTTTGGATACTGGGAATTGACAGAGTTTTTTCCTGCAGTGAAATAACAGGGCTGTAGTTGCAGATTGGGGTAAATTTCTCACACTGGATCTCCTCAAATAACAAAAGTCAGATTAAATGGTCTGCTCTCCTGTTATCTTCAGGCAACTGTGGGAAGGTGATTTGAAATCTTTCTGGACAGCTTTAGTATTAAACATAGATCCCTGATGTGGAATAGTCAGCCAAAAATGTAGGCACATATGTATGTGTGAGGCATGCAGCACAAACAGAATCTCTGTTTCCAAAGTCTGTGTTAAGTGCTTGTTTCAGGGCTTGGATGGGGACGTTCCTGGAGCCCAGGGATACCCCAGCCTTGGAAGCTGGATGGGAAGAAGCTGACTGTCCTTTGCAGTGAAAGGGCTGAAGTGTCCTGAAAGAGTTAAGCTCTACTTAGCTCACTCGTAAGGTATTTAATATCCTTATTAAACTCAACTGCTGGTTCACTTTTTTTTCCTCTTCTTATGTTGAATAAAATTTCTTGAAGAGCTGAGCCTCTGCCTCTCAGATCAGAGGCTCACATGTTGAAGCTGGCAGTGCTAGAGGCTAGTTCCTATCTGTGTGACAGCATTTTTAATTTAACAGGACCGCCTTTGATGTTCTTGTATATTTATAGGCAGCTTCAGATCACTCCAGTATGTATTCTTTTTAACTGGAGCAGAAGTTCTTCCTCACACAACAAAATTTCTTTCCCTCTGTTTACTCTTTGGTCTCTTTTGGGTTTGTAGACATCAGAGTGGTTTTATGTTACAGAAATATTGCTTAAATACTTATAGGGGAAACCACTTGATTTCCTTTCTAGTTCCTGCAGCTTGGGGGTAGTCCAATAACTGGATCGTAGCTCCTTGTTTGAACCTTGCTACAGACACATTGTAAAGGAGATAGATGCAGTAAAATAGGATTTTAGCAAAATGGAGTTACAGTGAATCCTTCTCCATTACCTGCACAAACTCAGGTTTCACACCTGCACTCACTGTTTGGTGTGAAGTTCTGTACACTTTGTGTTACAGGATGATCTCCTAGGTCAATTTGGAGCACCATTATTGAAGCAGCAGATTTTTTGTGTACTATTTTGAATGGTTTCACTTTGTAAAAATTCTGTTTTTTGGTGATGATAATTTGTTTTAATGTATAGCTACAGAAGAAAAGGTCTGTGGGTATAGATTTCCTGCTGTAGATGCAATTCTGTTGGTACAGCCTTTTCTAGTTCAGCAAGTGAACTGAATGTCACTACCTAGATAGATAAATAGCACAGGAAATCAACCAAAGGAGGAGAGTGCTTGCTTGTCTATTTGACATAAGCAGTTTGCTCAAAGAGTAAGGCTTCTTTTACTATAAATAGAGACCTGTAACTTACAAATGTAGAAGTGAGAGCATTTCTGAAATATGCCAGTAAGCAGAACTTTGTAGTATACAAAACTAGAGAAAGAACTGTATGGCTGCTGGAGTGCCATTCCAGTGCTTGTGTCTAGGCATGGATGCATGTGATAGTGACTTCATTTTTCTTTAGATCCTGCCTTCAAACTTTTGTTAACAAAGGTAGTTCTCCTTCTCCCTATACCCTGAAATATCCTTGTGAGACAGGAGAATTTATCAGGTGTGGGAATACTCAATGCTTCTGTCTCTCCAACAACCAAAGTTGTACTAGGGGAGGTTTAGAATAGATATTAGGAAAAAATTCTCACAAAGAGGGTTGTAAAATTGGAAGAGACTGCCTAGTGAAAGTGGTGGTGTCATTGTCTCTGGAATTGTTTAAAAATGTGTGGATGTGGCCTTTGAGGACATGGTTTAGTGATGGACATGGTGGTGTTGGACTTTATCTTAATAATGATTCTGTGATTCCCTCTGTCAGTGTGCTTTTGTCTCAGTAGGAAGTAACAGACAGTAGCATACATCTAGTTAAACACTATTGCAATGAGAATTTTTGTAAATCAAATTACTTTTCCGTCCTTAAGTTGCACTTGGTGTCTTATAATTCAAATTGATGAAGCTGGGAAAATATTTGCTTCCTGTGTAAGCAATAAAGCGTGCTGGGTGGTAAGGACATAGCTAGTTAATATCCTCATAGATAAAGGTATTTGACAGAGTAGGAAGCACTACTTAAGAAGCTGAACTATGGGGGGTTTTTTAGCAGTTGTACTGTCCAAGTACTGGTGAATGTTGAAATCTTGTCATTATTCCAGATAAAATGGGTTCTGCAGCCTTCAGAACAGAATACACAAACTGATGCAATCTGTTCTTATTCTTAAGACAGCAGAATTTCGACCTAGTCCAGGTAGGAATGACTGAGAAAAGTAGTAGGAATCCTGAGTATCTGTCAGGGGGAAGTTGTGGGGCAGGGAACTTGACTTCTTTATGGCATTCTTACCAGAAACAAAGCTTGGCACAACAAACAAGAGATGCTCAGGAGAGCAAGAGAGAAGTTGAACAAGCCTTAGAAGAAAGCCATCCTACAGCAGTTGCTGGGGTTTGCAGGCTGTAAACAGTGCCCAGCTGGAGAATATCCTCTAGCACTTTCTCTGCCTTCAGAGGCATGGTGGTGGTTATGGCTGCTCTGCTTTAAGGAATGGTTCATGAACTGTATGATAGAGGAATTTAATCTTTGTATCAGTATAATAATGTGGCATATCCGTGCCCAACTGCAGGGCTCAGTTTCTCAGCACAGAATAGAATTTCTTAGTCTGAAAGAGAATCTCTATGTGAATTCACAGATTTTTGTTGTCCATGTTATATGGAATTAACATTACAAACTGTGCCTCTGGGAGGAGGAGTTGGGTTTATTTACCTTTTCAAGCTCAGACAGCTGCTAGAAGAATATAATTAAAAAAAAAAACAAACCCAATATCTATTTAGAGATAAGACAATTTACAGTAAAAATACTTTTTTAGAGTAATTGCAGGCATTTTCAGTGCTTCTCCTTCAGCTTACTTCTTAAGGATACAGAATACCTTTACAAGTGTGTAGTAATCTTTAAAGCAATTAAGAATGTGCTGTTGGACTGGGTCTTTATGGGTACCTGTGGTTTTTAGTTTGGTTTTTTTACTGTTCATTTAGAAACCTGTAAGTGAAATGTCCTTGTAGATTCTGAGGGATGACTGCTAACAGTGAATGAAGCAAATTACTGGAAGCATGAACAAAATGGGTTGGAAAAAACATATGCTGTGCTGTGCAACAGGTGAGCATATGCTACCTAACTGAAATGCTGGAAAAGATTGCTTTGAAATCATGCTTGTTTGAGGAAAATACTTAAATTGTCTGATGTTGGCCTGTTTCTGTCTCTCGTTAGCTGATGGGGAATTGATCTCTGATGTGAAGACTCCAGGATCATATTTCTAGTACTGAGGCAGATACTGGATTATTCAGTGGGTGAATAAACTTCATTCACAGTGTTTAAAGCTTGGCAGCTGACCCTGGCAGAGCAGCAGCTCTCCCCTGTGTCCTGCAGGGTGCTTTTCCAAGCCCACCTTGCTGCTCCTGGGGTGGATGGAGAGGAGGTGGGGAGCAGCTTTCTGGAAGGGCTCTGGTGCTGGGTACAGCCTGAGATTGTTCCTGGGGCTGGCAGGATGGTTCCAGGAGCCCTGATGGACAAGCAGTGACTTTTGTTAAATCTGCATGGGTGAGCAAAGGAGAAAAAAAAAATTAGGTTTGACCTCTGTTTTCCTTCCTGGTGCCTTTTTCTTGCCTTTGAGTTCTCACTTTCTGATTCCTTTTAGTTCCTGTGTGAATTCTCAAGGCACTACCAGGGAAACACACAATTGTATCTGAACTTCAGGGTGAAAATGATTTGCAAGATAATTAATAAAAGTTAATGATCCTAATGTTTCAACACCATTCTTCCATAATAATTAAGACAGGAAAAAATTATAATAACCTCTAACTATTTCAGAGTTAATCTTTGTGTAGCTGAATTTCTCTTCTCATCTGTCTTTGAGGGTAGAGAAGGAAGCTTTGGTTTGTTTTGAAATGTGATTGGTTTAGTCCTGCAGCTGGAGGTATTTGATAAAAGCTCTTTGTTATAGTCACAAATGTACAGTAAAATAATTAAATTAGGAAAATAGAGAGTTTCTTACATGTGATGCTCCTTAAGTGTTATTATAAGTCTTATTTCTGGTCCCTTGACATGGACCACATCTCAAAGGACACTGAAGGGAAATGCCAAGGTGGTGCAAAATCTTGGAATTCCCAAGCCAGCCCTGCAGGGTCTGTTAAAATAATCACCAGTGCCTGAGTCATGGTTATCCTTTAGGACAATTTTATAGGTGGCACTATTTCTGTCATGTTCTGATATTTCATGATGAAATTACTTACAGATGGGTTGCAGGCAGAGAAACTAGGGTTGGTATTTTTTATCTCAAGAGACCTTACCTTTCTTGAATAAAGCTAATTAGTAGTGCTTTGGAAATCAGTTCAGTGCCCTTCTTAGGGTCAAAATTAGGAATCTGACAGAGAGAATTAAAGTGCAAATAAGCAGATCCAAAAGTTGGCTATTCAGACACATCTCAAAGTTCCAGTGGGATTTACTTTTTTTTTGCTCTAATATTTCCCAAAAGATGGGTCATGCATGAATAGTTGCATCAGTGTGCTAGTCTGTTAGGTAATATACCACTTTTGTAGTCCATATAGCAGAATCCTGAAAATTTGTCATCAACTTCATTTTATAGTACGTTTTGTGATAAGAAGTTTTTGCCAAGCACCTTTGCCCAGCCTACCTGTCCAAAGCCAAACCAAGCTTCTGAAACTCTAGTGTTTGATTTTAAGCTGCTCCATTGATTGAAGATGCCTTTAGACTGGAAATGAGAAAAGCAGAGCTTCATTTTCCCCTCAATTAAATATTAGAACAATCATTTAACTTTCAAAATATGCTTTAATGGCTCCTTCAGGCCTGACACATCAATCACTTGGTGCAAAAATGTTAGTATAAAGTTTATACTGCTTCCAGGTAATAGTGATCTGTTATAAAATATTTTGGGTTTTGTCCAGTCTTCCCAGTTCAGCACTGAGAAGGACTGGGTGTGGCAACTGACCTTGAGCAGTGTATTGGACATTCAGCCACAGGCACTGCTGCATGACATTGAAATTCCCTGTCACACGCTTTCCCTTGTAGCTGTCAATTGCAGCACCAATGTTTTGCAAACAGCCACTGCTGTGTTTTCATGGTACAGCTCAACTGAGTTCTCTCTGCTTGATCTGTGTGGGAAGCCTGCTCTTGTGGTTTGCTCAAGCTGTTCCCATAGTCTTTGGAAAAAAGAATTGAGATTTTGGGTCTCCTGTCTATATGTAGAGTTTGTGCTGACTCCTCAGGCTCTGCTGTTGAGTGAGTGGTGCAGCTGGTGCAAATATTAGCCAGTAGTAGTGAAGTAATGCAGTACCTAGAACACTGAAGATTTTGAGTGGGAATTCAAAAACCTGAATAATGTAGAAACTGTTATTTCTGTATATTCTGGTGTGAGTTGCTTACCCATGTTTTGTAGACACATTCAGTGAAGGAGCTATTTAGGCAGCCACATGAACCATATATCTTGGGGATTCTTTTTAGCCAGTTTCAGGTTTGCACAGAATCATTTGACAGGTAATTTTCAACTTGCATTCAAATAAGAAGTTCTTAAAGATGGTAACCTCTAATCTTTTAACCCTTACTCCATTTGTCCATCTTATGTACTCAGACAGGTCTTGTAGAAAACTAAGATCATGAAATGAACAACTTTATCACATTAAATGCTTGCAGTAAGTCATAATTTCACAGGTTCTCTTCAGCTCTGACTGTTTTTAACTTTGAAACAATAGTTTTAAAACCACAGAGAGGTCGGAAGAGGCAGCTCATGGGCTGGATGTTAAAGATTCCTAAGAGTTTTAGGAGAAGAACTCAAAGCTGTTCTTCCATTCAGCAAAATCAGGTCTGAGGCAAAAACACTTGGTTATACTTCACTGCCTTGCACACCCAGAGTGTGTGTGTTTAACAGGCACACACCAGTTTTACTGCTTGTGTTTTCCACATGTGCACCCCTGATTTTCCTAAACATATTTCTGGCCTGCTCTCAGAGCTTTGGGACCACCTCAAAATAATTGAGGCTGCTGGAAAGAAGGGAGAAGAAAAGAGACATTTTAATGCCACCAGACAGAAGGCAATGTGGGAATGCAGTTATTTCCTGTGGCAAATCCCAAATCCTTATTACCAAAACATCATAATGGTGCTGCTGCAGATACAGGGTAACATTTGACAAAGCAATGAGGAGTTGAATCTGTCTGAGCTTTCATTCTCTGTGTTGGTAACAGAGGCGCAGTTATTTGAAGTATCAGTAGGTGTGGGAGAGAAAAAAAAAATTCAGAACTAAAATGTCCAAACCAAAAATGCAGCAATATCTTACCCTGTGTTGTAATCTGGTTGAAGGTTTTGGCAGCATATCTGCCAGGTTTTGAGTGTTTTAAATACAGATATGCCTTAGTAAAGAAGATGCAGCTTAAGTTTGAGTGCAGCCTTGTACAAATACAAGTCAGACAAGCTGCAATATATAAAATAAAGATAGAACAAAAGCGTAATTAGAAAAATGGCATGGACAGCCTCACTGTAAGCTTGTGTTTAATTAGTAGGCAACCTCTGTTGTTTAATAACCAAGCAAAAAGAAGCTTGGATACAGTAAATCCCAATGGTTTTTGCAGATTCTGTAATTGAAATATATGAGTACATATGCTTGAGTATATATGCTGATGTCAGACAAAATGAAGTGACTTGTTTGAGATCAAAGTTCACCCATCTTCTGTTAATGTAAAGATGAGTGCCTTTCCCTGCATCTCTCTGTGGTGGAAGGTGGGTTATAAGTGTACACAATTGTGACTCATCTGGGCCTGAAACAAAACTGGGACCCCAGGGAACAGGAGGGGAGTGGTGGGCAGTGGCTCACTCATGGTGTGCTCCAAGTAACTGCTGAGTGTGGAAACTCAAATTTCATGAGGAACTTTGAAACAAAAGTAATTAAATTGGTTCCATTTTTAGTTTAAGAACAGAATGTTGAGTGTCTACCTTTACTGTTGTCTCTCAGCCTAAGGACAGCCAGGCTATTTTCATATTTTCTGCAAAGATTTATTTGAGGTTTCATTTGTTAGGAAGCCTGTGCTCCAGCTTGTCACTTCTGTGAGAATGGGTGGGAGGCTAAGGGAAGCATTTAGTTTAGTGGAGTTTGCTGGATTTGTGGGATCCTTTGGCCCCACTTCAGAAGGTGTTTAGATAGGTATAGCTGACTTGACATTACTGAAGAGAAATGATGTATTTTAGCTGTTTAAACAAATTTGTAATGTGTTATGGAAAGTATCTGTGTGATATTAGGAAAAAATGCTTTACTTTGAGGATGGTGAGGCACTGGCACAGGTTGCCCAGAGAAGCTGTGGATGCCCCATCCAGGTTGGAAGGGACTTGGAGCAACCTGGTCTAGTGGAACATGTCCTAACCATGGCAGGGGATTGGAATGAGGTGAGCTTTAAATTCCCTTCCAAGCCAAACCATTCTGTGATTCTATGGCCCTCACAAATGAGTCCTAGTTTTTCTGACCTCTTTCTTGCCTCCAAAACAAGAGGGAGGAAAAATGAGAAAGTGACTTATTGGCATGTCACTTTTTAGTTAAGTCATGAACACATCAGACTTCATGTTTAGGCTCCCGGTAAATTATTTTTCTTTAGACAGAAATCCCTTGCTGAGGGCAGGGATATTGGGTACTTAAGAGTTAAATAATCTAGCTTTGGAAGCAGCTGAACAGTTTACACTCCTTGCTGGGCTGTACAAAAATACTTTTCCTTTGAAGTACTAGGAGGAGCGGCTGAGGGTAAAACCTGGAATGGGGTTGTAGCTGGCAGTGTGCAGTGGGCTTAGCTTGGAGCAGGCAGCTGCCTGCAACTGCAGTGGGAGATGGCAGAGAAGGTCGGGATTTCTTTCAGTCCTGCCATCACTGTCTCAGTGTGAAGGTTTTCTTTCTGAGATTCTTCAAATGCTATTTAGTTCTTAGAAATTTTTGGATTAGGACAGGTTGCAAAAAATACAGATTAAAAATATCCTTTCCCATAAAGGCATGAGAAGTACAGGGGTCCTGTTGGAAGTTCCTTGACTTCTGATGTGATCTGGTAATGAAGTGCACCCTGCTGCTGTCTGGGATGAGAAAGATTCACCTTTGCCTAGTGGTGTAAAACAGGTCAAACTCTTGTCTGGAAAGAGCCTTCCAAAGCTGGCTAGAAGCTGTGAAATCTCAGGCCTGATGTTACACAACTTGTGACAGAATGGCAGTAGTGGCACTTGCCCCAAATGGAGAAAACTGAGACATAACGTTTGTAAGAAAAGCCATGGGTTAATGGTGCTGTAGAGTGGGAAGCTGTGTGCATCCTGTGCTCTGTGCAGCAGAACTGTGCGTGGCTCTGCTGGTCCTGCTTCTGGAGAGCAAACCTTGCCATGGGCAAAAACTTTACTGAGTTTGATTCATGTGGTGGCTCCTGCCAGGACCAGCAGTGGAACTAGACAGGCTGAAGTTGCTCCCTGGTTTTCTAGGGCAACACTTTGTCTCTTGGATTAATAATCTCTTGTCAGTATTTGCATGCATTTTATGGGGAGATGCCATGACATGAAACTGAGGAAAACAAATCTCCTTTTAGCAATGCCAGTAAAGGGGCAATCAAAAGCAATTTCCCCATCAGCTAATGAGGGGTAACATTAAATTACCTGGCTGTATCTATTGAAGGGACTATGATGGTAGTGCTGCAAGTCAGATTTCCAAATTTCAAGTTTGAGTTCTCTATAATATTAATAGTAAAAATAATGATAGTATCCTTTCATCTTCACTCATTTAAGAATCACACAGGGCTGTTGGTAGGATCTCTGTTTCCTTCCCTGCTGCTCTGCCATTCAGTCTTTATCTTTCTACCTCTGCTTTTTCTTTTTGAACAACAACAAAAAAAAAAGTGTCAAGAACGCTGCTAAAACAGGCAGCATTTTCCTGTAGGGTTTCTGCTGTTCCTTTGCCTGGCTGAAAGACTACCCCCATGCTGTCAGGGCCATCTCTCGTTGGAGGGGAGCGCAGCGCGGGCTGCCCGCGTTGTGCCGTGCCGGCTGCTCCGGGCAGCGCCCGCCGCCTCCCTGCGTGCACAGAGCCGCTCTCGGGCACGAATGGGTGCTGCTGCCTGCTCCAAAACTGTGCAGGCAAAGCAGATATTATCAGGGCTGGCCCTGGGGCATAAAATAGAAAGATCAAAGGAAGTGGCAGCAGCACACAGAGGCTCTTCAAAGCCTGAGTAAGGGAGGATTGATAGAGAAAAGGAGAATGCTCTTGCTGATGTAATCACAGCCTGTGAGACAGGTTGTGTGTTTTTTTTTTTTTTTTTTCTTTTTCTTAATGTAAACAAAGGCACAAAGACGGTCCTTGTTTGTTTAGAGAGGTGAAGCATGTGCCACAGAGATAGAGCAGGGGATACCTCAGTATATGGAACATTTTCATGAATAGTGTGGAGCTCAAATATTTTCAAGTGACTGCAGGGTTGCAGTTTTTCTTTTTTACTTAGCACAACTTCTGCATGTGGTATTCTCTCACTTGTGGTGTCCATGTGGAATGAAGTAGGAAAATGGCAAAGGAAGGAATGCTTGTTTTCAGGCTGCCGTCCTTATTAAAATGGAAGCTTATTTTGTTTTCTCCTGACAATGCTGGTTAAAAATTTCTGGGATTTGTATGAAAAGAAGTTAAGCACAGGCAAGGTGGAGTTGGAGGGGAAGTGATAAACCAGATCCATTGTCAAGAAGTGCAGGCTTGTTCAGGCACAAGCTGTGAATGGGACAGAAACAGTTGTTCTCCCCCTTTATCTGTGGAAAGGGGGAAGAAGAGGTGGGACTTCTCTGGAACAGATGTGCAGGGGTGGAGAGAGTTTTCAATCTTCTCTGTTACAGACCTCACTTTATGTGCTACAGCTGCAGAAGTATGTTTCTGAACTTTCATTTTGCTTATAAAGGTCCCACCTTTCTAATTCAAAGGGAAGCTTGTGAAATTGTGACATAAAGCTTCTGCACCCAAAGGTGTGCCTGTATGGTGTATGGCAAATGACCTGAGCTAGCCCAGTCTGATATCCACAAGTTACATGAAGACACGACTCAAAGCCTGAATAAGAATTACCAGAAAGGCAATGCACATCAATTAATATAGTTGTGTTGATTTTCCACGTGTTTGGAGCTCAGGCAGGACAAGCTTTTCTGCTTAGATGGTGAGCAAAGCCTGCATGCATTTCTTGGTGTAGGCTGCAGGTCCATGGGAGGGAGAGCCTGTGCCTCTGTAAACTTTTGGGAAGTGTTAACTCCAAAACTTAAAATCAGCTCCACCATTTTGCATTGTTTCACTTATTGATTGTTTTAGAAGAAAGTCCTTATGGGGTTATCCCAGTCCCCAAATTCCAGGATGCCAGAAATGAAATTGGTTGTTTCTGCTGGCAAAATCTACAGCTTTCCTTCTCCTGTAGGCCTGAGACCATTTGCAGTGCAGTTCAGATTAGTACACAAAATTGTGGTTCTATGAAGTTTGAAAATCTATCATGAGAGAAAGGTGACTGCCTATATTGTTAACTTTAATGCCTTCTTCTGGGGTGAAAGCTACATTTACAGTCTGCTGATTCAGTTTATTACCTTAACAAGGCAAGCAGTAAAGTCCCTGCTGAAAAAGGGATTCATCCTCTTTGTTGTGGAGTATGTGGGATGATCCTGGAATTCTTGTGTTGGCTCATGTGGAAATTTTTAAATTTTGCTGGTCAGCATCAAAACTTTTTCTCTTCACCCTCCTGCATCTCTCTTCTGCCCTGCTTCTTCTGCAGTTGTGTGTGATTTGATACTTGACACTAACAGCAAGTTCTTCAGTACACTTAAAATACTCTGATTTTGGTTTCTACTTAGCAAACCTTCAGGCACGAGGAAATTTGCACATCTTACAGAGCTTTGAGATGAGCTCTGACATGTATTTGTGTTACTGCTGCAGGCACTTTCCCCTCACCATACACAGAGGCTAGAAAAAAATTCTGGGATGGGAATCCTAGCAGTTACCATGGCTTTCTGCTTTAAAATACATTATTTTTGGAAATGCCATCCAGGTATGTGAAGGACAGACTGTTCCAGTCCGTTGTAGAAGACAGTTAATAAAGCAGAGGTTTCTCTGCCCACAGAACAGGGTAAATTGGTGGGTCCTGCCATCAGTATGGCACCCCATTCTTTGCTTCTAGTGAGCAACAGAATGAAAAATGAGGTTTTAGCTGATTTCCTGTATGCTCTACTGAGTCTGTGCAGCCACTTCTGCCAGCGGTTATCTGTGGCCTTTTGATTCATACAAACAAGTGAATTAACACAACTGCCATGCTGAGTTAACCAAAAAAGTTCCTCTGCTCCAGTGACTCTGGCAGAAACCAGTAGCAGCTATTTGTGAAGGAATGTAAGATTAGAGCAAGCATATGGTGAGAATTCTGCAGTACATGCTTCCAGGCTCTGCCAGCTTGTGGCTTAGGTCTTCCCATAAGGATCAAGTTCTACAGGAGAGCCCTTGATGGGTTTTTCTTTCATATTTTTTTTCCAGTCCATTACTTCATGTGTTGTCTGAATTTGAGAGCACACAGGGAAGATCTGTTTGGTTTGGGGGGTTGCTGCCCACTGTGACATTGTACTTTATTTTTGAGGAGCAGTGGAGCCCATGTAGTGCAGGAGGTGTAGAACAGCAGTTTTATTGGCACCTCTGGCAGGTACCTACTTAAATTGCTCCCTAACAGGATTGGAGGGAAGTCAACTAAATCTCCAGAATTTTTTCTCATTCTCTTGCTGTTCAGTGTGAATTCTGCAGAGTTGTTTTTTGGTGGGTTTTTTTNAGGGGGAGAAAACGTTGCCAGGAAGTAATTGTTCTTTCTGTCTCTTCCTAATTCTGTGCAGCAGCTGCCTTGTCTTTAGCTGCTATTAATGGTCAGAGCTTTGTGAACAAAGGCTCGTCAGGCTGATGTAACTTCTTCCTCTGTTAGACATTCCCTCTGAAGCCATCTTTTGTCTTGATGGCCCTATTGTAACCATTCATATACTGATGAATGAACAGGAAGCTGATGATGATAGTGAGCAGATGAGTTTGATCATGAACAGGTTTTACTCAGGCTCCAGCCTGAGGGAGTATATATAGGAACAGAGCTGTAGCACTGTCAGCTACAATGTCTGATTTGTTCATTCAGATTTTCTTTTGTGTAAGAAACTAGAAAAGGTTATTAATCTAGGAGAAAATGTGCTAACTTTTTATAGAGAACAACAGTATTATACAGGTACAAACACAGGAATTCTGTCTGTGGCCTTGTCATGCAAAGAGAAGTTTACTTGAATGGCTGTATTTTTGGGGGGGATTGTGATTTCTTGAGCTAGAAAGACTGTTTCAAGAGTGATGGTAAATGCTTTGCTGTACTGTTAGCTACCTGACAGAGGCTGCATTTTGTATGACAGTGAGTGAAGCATCTTAACCACGGCTTTTCCAGCACAGATGTTTTTCTCATGTGGCCTTGGGTGACTGTGCTATATATTAGCTTTCTATAGATAGAAAAACTATTCTCAAAATGGCTGATGGAATGGACTCTTGCATGCCTTTTAAAAAATGAACACCAATTCAGTGTTATTTAAATACTACAGACAAAATTAGTGGCTCCCCAGCAGTGGAGGGCAGATGTGAGTGTGGTTGTTCTTTTCACAATGCCTAGCCTTTCTTGTTTATTTTTATGATTCAGCACAGATTCCATTCACTTTGTTTTTATTTTTGCATCTGTCAAGTTTTCTGCAGAACATTCCCTTTGCTTATATGGTTGAATGTGCTTTTTGCAGACCTTGGTTAAAGGGATTCTCCCAAGTCACAGCTCTATGTACAGCAGGTTATCAGTGCTGATCTTGGTTAGTTGTAATACAAGCTGCAGGCATGCACCAGGAAGAACAAAGAAGCATCATAAAAAGCTTCTCAAAATTGTGGCTAAAATTTCCTTCATTAGAGTAAAGTGTATTCTGAAATCCTTATCCTTACACTGAAAATTTCACGGGATGTTGCAATTAGTAGGAAAGGTAAGAAGAGCAAATTATCAGAGAGCAAAGCAGAAGACTTGGTGAGCACCACTGGGCTCCAAGAGCTTGAATGCTGCTGCATGCAGTGCATCATAAAACTGGAAGGGGAGACTAGATAAGGGAACAGGTAAATCACAAACTGGGCATCAGCTGAGCCATGTAAGAGGGTGACATTCACTGAAAAAGACCTGAGTGTTACCAGCTTGGAAGGCTGTTGACAAGAGACTTGAGTGAAGTCTGATGTAGAGACAGTGATTAAGGAACAATTATTGGTTATTCCTCGTGATAGAGGAATGAGCATTCTCATTGAAATTCACAAAACAGCTTTACAGTCAAGTGAAAGGAAGTACATTTTAAAAACAGTAGGTTGTGTTTCTTGCTGTAGGGTGGTGTAAAAGCCATAAGTATGTGTGTCATTCCAAGGGAATTAGGTAAAAACATGGAACATTAAACACAGTATTCTGGGTGAAATCTCAGCTCTGGAAATCTCAATCACGGATAGCCATAATTAAGAGGCTGTATCTAAAGCACTATAATTCTGTGTTTTTTCTCCTTTTCATATTCTCTAAATTTCTGCAGTTAGCAGCTGCTGGAGATAGGATACTGTGCTGGTTGGATTTTTTGGTCACACCCTGCATGGCTGTTTTTGACTTGCCCAACGTTGCATAGGAATCCTGTGGCAGAGGAAGCAGTCCCATCTCTTGGGAAGCATTCAGGCTGCTTTAACCACAACACAGTATTTTCTTTTCTCATAGTATCTTACCTCATTCACTGCACTGTGCAAACTTTCTGCCATGTGAGGGGAATGTCCTGCAGACAGCACTCATTCACCCCACACTGCTGTGTTTCTGGAGTGCAGTTTTAATTTCCCAATCAGTGAGGCATACCTCAGTGTTGAGGTGTGCCAGCAGAAGACACACAGCATTAAACCCAAGCCAATTGGCTTTACTGGACTTACTGGCATGGGTTGTATGCCAGGGCTGGAGGAGCTGGATGAGGAAAAAAGGGGGCAGCATGGGATGGGAGTGAAGTAGTGAGGGGCTAAGTCTGGGAGAGAGGAGAAGTAAGACAATAGATTAGTGACCATATGAAAGAGGAATCATCTGGAAGGAGATGAAAAGGAGAAAGAACTTTTGATGTATCTTGAAACAGAGCACAAGCATCTAAAATTTAAGGATGAATTGGGCTCATGATTTCAATTATTTAAATTATGGTAAAAATATTAACGTTAGAGATTTCTGATACTTTTTTTCCCACCCATATGTAGGGTGCTTTAATATGATAAGTATGTACATTAATATTTCTCAGCAAAAGCTGAGAAAACCTGTTTTGGTTTACTGTTCTGTAAAACAGTTGACTTTTATAGATTTTTATTCAAAGTAGAACTGAATTATTCTCTTAGATCAGGAATAAATTCCTTGTAATGAAAAAGGTCTCCAGAATTCCAGAATCTTCCATTATTGTTGTTTGACTTTAAATGACATTAATTGAATCCTTCAGGCACCAAGTGCTAAGTTCCTGCAAGTGACTTTGATAAATGAAAAAGAGCAAAGAAGTGATAATTAGTTTAGTGCAGAATAGTTCTGGTTCTGGTTCAGGATGTCAGAGCAGAGGCTGTGAGCAGTGACACTGGCCATCAAGTCAGCTTTTGATCTGCCCAAGTGTTATGAATTGTGCACTGAGTTGTGGAGCCTGTGTTACATTTAAGTTGGTTATTTCCTGTGCAAAATAAAACAAATTAGGGCTGAAGGAGGGAGGGTGAATTTCACAGCGTGTGAAATGGGAATGTTTGCAGAGACTAGCTCAGCAGTGTGCTACCTTAGAATTGAGCATAGCTTTTTACTTTCAAGTCATTCTCCCTACTCTAGGGAGCATTCTTCAGTGGTGACTCAGGGTAGAGCTAATCTCACTCAAAATGGTTGCCAGTTGCCACTTGGAACAATAGGACTGAAGCCACAGGCTGCCATCAGGTGGTAGTTTTTAAGAAGGGCGTTTTTTCCCCAGTGGATTTGAGTGCTTTCTGTCTGGCAACATGAAAGATTGCAATATGCACCGAATTCTTGTAAGAGAAGGTGTTGAAACAGGGTATTACTCATTGCTTTACCTGAAATGGAGAACCCAGTGCACCAGGTATTTTTTCTTTTATGGAGAAACCCAAATGTTAAACCTTAATGTTTTCAGAAACAGTTTTTGGCACCTGGTTTACTGGCCTGTACTTCTTCTAAAGTACTGAGTTCCTCTCTGGGCAGGGCATCTTCCCTTCCAGTAAAGGAGATCATGTTCTGTTGCTTGCATCCTGTTCTAGAGCCTTGTCTTGTGTAGTTGCAGTAAAGACCTGGGCTTCACCTGTATTTCCACAGTATATAGGCCCCAGAGGTTGTGCTGATGGGAGCTGACAAAAAAGTGCACATAAAACTAGGTGTGATGTTTGGATTTTGCCAGAAAATGTGCAAAGTAGGTGCAGAGCATGAAGGGTGCTGGGGAAGTAATTTCTTGAGAACTTGATGCTGGAGAAAGAGGAGACAGTTTGGAAGCAAACAGTATCTATTTGGAGACCTCTGCTTTCTCTTTTGGGTCCTTTCCCTCTGGAAATTACCTAGGACCTTAAAATGTTTTCACATGGGCAGAAGCTGTAAGTTGAGTACAAGTCCATTGAAGTGATATAGGTTATCAGATGAAAGGAAGGTCAAGTGATAAGTTTTGGAGACGAAAGTTGGAGCACATAGTGAGGAAACAGGGATATGAGAAGGCATATGACAGCTGGAGTTGGAAACAGAACTTCTGTAAACTTTACTGGTTTGTATATTGGTCCAGAATGGCTTATAAAAGGTTAACAAGAATCTGACCGAAAGGCAAACTTTGAAAAACTATTTAAGATGAGCCCTACATTCATACTGTAAACTGTCACAGGGATTTTCTTTGAACATTTTTT
Source organism: Aegithalos caudatus (assembly GCA_013389925.1). NCBI lineage: Eukaryota > Metazoa > Chordata > Aves > Passeriformes > Aegithalidae > Aegithalos > Aegithalos caudatus. Next base: position 647,862 of record WEIU01020177.1, read on the forward strand.
GGTTGTTGCAGTGTAAGCTAAAATTAAATGCAGAGAGCAGTAGAAGTGCTTTGTAATTTATGACAATTCAACACAGGAATATGATTGTTATCCTCAAGTCAACTATTTATAAATTTAGAAATCTTAAAATTTAAGCTTTCGAGAAATCTCTGCAAAGGTAAGAAGCAAGGGGAGGTGTCCAAAATAGTCTTAACTGATAGCAGCATAACAAAGACATAATGAAAACTCATAATACCCATAACTGATTCCAATATTTTTCTTCCTCTAATGTCCTAAGACAGATTGTGAAGGGATTTGCAGCAGGCTGGGTCAGAACTGTGTGATTTATGGCAGAGGAGTGAGGAAAGACTGAACAGAGTATGCAGCACAGGTACTTTCCTATCAAGACAGAGTAATAAATACAATTCCTTAGAAATAATGCAATGTGGGAGGAGCAACTGGAAGAGAGTGTGGAGAAGAAAGAGTGGGTGCTGGAAAGTCTGGTCTGGGCAGTGGGAGCAGGCAGTGCTGGAATCCCACCTCTGCTGGGCCTGTGCCTCGGGGAGTGCTGCGAGCTCTGGGAACTGAGAAATCATTATTCCACCCCTGAGCTGAGAGCACATCTCTGAGGCACAGTCTCAGGGATGGTGGTTTGTCTCCATCACATCACTCTGAAAGACACAAAATCAATATTCTGTTTTGGGCTTTTCAATTTTCACCATATTAAAAAACTTGAAAGAGCATCTTGTGCAGCAGAGGCTGAAAGAACTTTTCTATTGCCCAGAGATTGTATGGTTCACAGAATCTTGAAAGAGTGTGTATGTAAATATTCAAAGATCAGTGCACATACTAAACTGAGAAACAGAGTACATCTTTAGGCTATGAACTATTATGTTTCAGCCTTGAAAAACTTTTTTTCATGCTGACTGTATTGCTGATCTGTCTTTTCCTTCCCTAATGGTACTTCCAGACTGACTTGCACTCAAGGTACCGATCAAGAATTTTCTTAATGTTAAAACCTTTTTTGCTGACAGCTTCTTTTCTGTTGCAACCCAGAGGATTTGTTCAAACCCTGTAGCCTTGGTGCCATTTGAATTAGCACTCAAGCTGCCACTGTGCTGACAGCCACTGAAACTTCATGCTCCAAAACACACGCTCAAGAAGTGTGTCTGTTCATCCTTAGCAGATGCCAGCTGCTTCCCTTCTTTGTCTGTTTTGGGGAAGATACTGGGCATGACATGGGAGGTAAATATAATGAAATTATCTCTATCCTACCATTACTGGATAATTCAGCAGCTGTATTTTTAAGCTCTGTCGGCCAATTAAGACACTTAAGAGAAAATAATAACAAAGTAGTGGTTCTATCAGGGAAGGATGATGATTTTCTAAAACAGAGTAGCTCCTGGCTTTTGAGAACTACAAAGTTAAAATTCTAATTATTTCCTGAATTTTAAATTTGTTTTCATAATAGAGCAATTTTGATTTCTCTTTGTGTTCAAATTTTACTTAATCTGTTAGATTTCACTGCTTGCATTTGCAGCTGCTTTTCCTGTATCTAAGAACCAGGGGCTTAATTTTTACATTTGGTCATCATGTGCCTATTTCATAAAAATGCCTCAAAAAGTGATGAGAATTCTAAAAAGCAGAGTCTGTGATTGCTCTTAAGTTGGCTTCTAATTTTTATGCAAATATTGCAGGTAGCTAGGAGTCTGTTATTTATTATTCCACAGTTTCTCCTAGAAAAAAGCACACTTTTTGTTGGTTAGTGTTTGCAGGCAGTGTTTGTGTGTCTGTCTCCTAGGCTCCAACTGTGAAGATGTATTTATGTTTTCTGTGAGAAGTAATGAAACTACAGCTGGCTGTGCATTATCTGCTGTACCTTTTCCAGCCCTCTTCTAAGTGTAGTCACTGAGACAAAATTTTAATTTTGAACTGAGGAGAAAGCTGATCCTTGCTGCTGCCTACTGCAGCATATTCTACACAACCTATCTTGATGAATTTAAACAGCAGTTCGAGTATCCTGAGTGCAAAAATGGGTGGAGAGAAGGATTAAAATATCCTAACCCTTCTCTTTTGTGCTTCCCCTGAAGCAAAGTGCAAAGCTGCCCACTTTATACTGCCAGCTCCAGCTTTATCCTCCATCTCTGAATTTCAGTGCAGCCCCAGGGGAAGCTGCACCTCTGTGGCTCTCCCACAGCTGCTGGACTTTGATGAGGACATGCCTTCCCTCTTTCCACTGGCCTCCCTTGGCAACCAGCCCTTTGAAGATGACCTCTTGCTGTTTGCCTGTTGTCTCTCTTGTGTTGGATTATAGATGAGAGGTTGGCGAGAGGGGAAGGGGGATGGAATGGAGTGTTGTGCATTTTAAGCCTCATTTCTTTCTGCATTCTCCCCTTTTTTTTTTTTTTTTCCTTCCTCTGTGGCTTTTACCTCTCTATATAGATAAAATGTCATGCATATGGAAAATGGTTTCTGGCAGAAATACAGAGTTCCTGCTTGGCATGTGTATATAGGACAAAGGAAGTTTGATTAGTATTGTGGTAAGGACTTTGTGTTCTTCTGTAACAATCTACTCACACTAGTTCCCTTCCCCCATCCCTCTTTCTAAGTACAATATTGTTCTTAGTTATAGTGCAGCCTTTCTCTGTGTGCATGTTCCCTGTTCCTCTTCCCTCCCTCTTGCCCTGTGAATGCTTCCTCTTGGAGACAGGACAATATAATCACCTTGTTAATGAAGGCTGTGCTATGAAATGTAAAGGGATGCACTAGAGCTCTATGGCTGGGTCACATTTTGCACAGACACTGACTGCTTTTGGAAATCCAAACAATGAGACTTTGCTAAATACCTGAGAAAATCCTTTATGAGAGTCCTGTAGGGACAGTAGCTGTAGGGTAAGAAATATGGTATTATAGGGGATCAAACAAAGCAAAGGGATACACATCCAATTTTCACTATGGGGAAAGGTGAGCAGGTGAGGTTATTTAGGACAGAGCATTGTAACAGTGTTTACACACTTTATTTTTAGCATAAATTTTACCATCACCTTTTTCATATTTTCTCAGTGCTGAAATTAATCTTCATTGAAGTGTGGCAAGGAGAGCAAAATGGTAGTTGACATTGATGTGGAATATTGATGAATAAAGGCAGGAGTAATGTATGTTTGAGGGTATTAAACAGCAGACATGAAGAAAATAATCTGATGTACCTGTGTATACAGCTGGAATGCTTCCAGTGCAGCATTCCTCCCAAAATTAGAAGATTAGGATATGGGGGGTATATCTATGATCTCCAGATGTAATTGGTATATCCTTATTCTACTGTTTAATTGGATCTTCACTTTCTAACCCAAAGGATGCCTCAGAAATAATTTGTATTATTTAAAATCTTCTTTCTCTCCTTCCTTAGCCTTCTCTGTTTGTCTAGCAAAGTTCCCCACAAACCTGAATGCAAACAAACCAGCTCTGCTTGTTAGTAGCTTATTGCAAAATACACAAAATAATATCTTCTCTTGTCAGAGGTCCTACAGGGCTCTGGAGAAAGAAGCAAGTCAGCTCTTACTACATCAAGGACTGTGGGGAAAGTCAGGATCTAGACCAGTTCAAGTGTCAGAAAAATGAACTGTAGTGAGTTTGGTTGTGTTAAATCAGTGTGCAGATACAAAGAACAGTCACTACTGGTCTGGAGTATTACAGTGCTGGGATGTTTTGGGTCAGTGTCAGATCTGTCAATCTGTTAAACTCCCTTGCTAAAATACAATTGGCAAATCAATAGTTCTGAGACTTTTCAGAGCTGTGTGTTTTTGTAAAATAAAATACTACCTTCTCTGGTACGTGCACATGTGTGTGTTGTCTTCTGATTCCCTCCTAACAGTCTTGGAATTTTCATCACAGCCAAATTTTCTAAATGTGCATCTTGTGTGCTTTTGGCAAGGGAATGCAAAGGGAAATTTCTTTTAGAGTTCCTTATATGAAGAGCTTCAATCAACTGGGTTTGGTAGTTTGTTTGTTTGGGGTTTAGTGTTCTTTTGTTCGTTTTTGTTGTTTTTGTTGTTGTTTGTTTGGGTTTTGTTGTTGTTGAATAGTTGTATTCATTCTTTCTGGGCCCCAAACGCTCTCTAAGGTTGTACAGTCTTTGTCAGAGTGTCTTCATACTTCCTACTCCATTTTCTGCTAGAGAACTTAGTTGCAATGTATTTGCAACTCCATATCAGGCCTTTAACTTAAGCCAAGGAGATTTTATAGCAGTGACCTGATGTTTTCAGCTATAAGTCTCCATTTGAGTGCTATGGGACAAATGCAGTTTTTCATGAGATGCAAGATAATCCTATTTTTCCCAGCCAGTTAGGATTATGTCTAAGGTTTTGGTAGTTAGTATGTTTTGGAGGTCTGTCTTATTCCTTACAGTGCCAGAACTCATTTGTTTTATCATGGGGCTACTGGCCTTCTGCTAAAAGTAATTTATGAAGGTGTAATTTTATTCCAGATTTTCTCTCTAGTTTCTCCCATCCTTAGTGACAATATGCCTGCATTTTTGCCATCATCTTTGCACCAATTCAAAGTGGGGGTGGGAGGGGGGGAAGCCACAGTTGTAAACATGACTTTGTTCTCCTTTGGTCTGTCAGTACTATGGTAGAACTCAATGTAATCAAAGCACTTAAATTCCTGAGGGAAGAAATCTTCCTTCAAGTTCTCTACAGTATGTACATCTTTTCATGGGAGTTTTGCTTTTTGAGATGCTTTAAAGGAAGGAGAGGCTGGTTTTCTGTTTGAATGGGCCAGGAGCTTCCTTTGCAAAGTGTTTGGAATAGTTTGTGTCCAGCTGCTTTGCTGCAATAGATTGCCCAGCTGCATAGCTTGGGTAGTACAATCCCTGTGTGAGCAGCAAGTCTGCTGCAAATATACAAATCTAAACGTGCTGAGTTTAGATTTGTACATGTCTGTTACTGTGCACATGCTGTGGGTATCTGCAGTGTGTCCTAGCAGGAGGATGCCTGGGAATGCTGCTGCAGCCAGGTGTGCATTTCAGGCAGTTCTCCTCCTCTCCTGAGGGATTTGAAGCTGGACCATGGCACCGGTGAATTGAGTTTGCTGATGAACTAGATCAGCACTAAGATCTGGTTCCCTAGTTAACAAAACCTCCTCTGGATGCTCTTCAAAACTTACTGCTGCTTTTCACAGGATCTGGTGGACTTGGTGTAATACTGGCCAGTCTGCATTGTAGAATTTGCCTTTCCTCTTCTGCGTGGTGGATATGTTCAGCTGGGTGTCTCTGGTTTTCCATTCACTTACAGCACAGGCTGGATTTCTCATCATCCCTTTTGGCATGCTTCCTGGGGTAAGTGGACAGTGAGAGGATTTCAGGAATGCCTGATGCTCTTGCTATAGAGAAAGTTTAGTGGGAGCCACTTGTGGGTTCAGTGCTGACCACTGGGTTGGACAGCATGGTCACAACTGATAGCCAAGAAAAGCTACCACTGCTGAAATGCTCAGGTCCTATAATGTTACATTTTGTGGAAGTTTGGTTTTTTGCAGGATGTACTTTTTTAAAACAGGAAAAGAAACCATATTTCAATGGAGTTTTCTACTTGTGCTGGGGAATAAACATTCTTCTCTGCATGGCAAAGCTGCAGAGTCATGGGGAAATGCTTCTGGCTCTCACCTTTTCTAAAAAGGCTGCTGTGTTCCAGCTGCAGCCAGCATAAAAAAACCTCATGTTTTATCATGAGGCTGCAGAAACAGTAGCAATGCCTAACTTTTTTTAAAAACCCCTTACTCTTTAGTTCTTTAAAAATTCACTGGGGTTTCCTAGATCTGACTTCTTGGATTTTGCAGATGAATGTGGCATTCTTTTCCTGGCATTGGGGGCCTTCCCCCAATCTCCATGACCTGTGAAAAATAACAGAGCTTGACATTGCAATTACAGCAGCTAGCTCTAATAAGACACCTGGAGGCAGCCTCTCAGATCCTTGGACACCTGTATGCCTGGTTTGCATGGATAATTCCTTACTTGACCCTCTTTACAGCTGTTGCTTGCTCTTGCTTTGTTACTGCTTTGTGCCAACCACATTCAATAGCAGACATTTATTGTTTGCAATTCTTCTTGCTGTTGATATACTTGTTAGTCTTGACATATCTTGCCAGTTTGAGCTCCTATTGGTTTCCTAATTCTCTGCATCTCCAAGGAACATTTCTATATTTGTGAGTGTGCCCCTTTTTCCTTGTCTCTACTTCATCCAGCTTCTGGTGAGTCTAGTACCAAAATACTGGATTATCTCTGAATCAGACACTCTGCATCCTCTAGTACTTTTTGGTGATGAAGTAGTTGTTATTTGTTCAAAATCTGTTTGGTGACTTACTGCAATTTGAAAAAAAAGAATGTACATTCAGTCCACTTCTTGTGTTTAATAATAAGGCTGGTTTGACACAGGTGATGCTTACTCCAGAAGTCCTAGCAGAAATGTACTAAGGGGTTTTCTGCTCCCTGTAAAACACTTACATTGTTTCATTGCCTTCTTTCACTTGAGCCGTGATACACTTCAGACTTTGGATCCTTCCTTTAGAAGAAGCTTCCCTGAGAAATGGGATTGGAGGAAGGAAACAAGACCTGGAGCTTGGAGGTGGTGGCAGGACACCGAGGGGCTGGGTAACCAAAAGTGTCTGAAGCCTGAACTGAGTTTTCAGGCTCTGCTTCCATACACCTGGGCTGAGCCTGGGAAGGAACTCTCTTCTTTCAGTTACCAGAGGCCACACCTGATTTAAGAGAAAGCTTTCCCTGATGATAAGAGTTCCTATTCAGGTTGACTCGTTTTTTATGTTTTCTTTTGAGCACTGCAAAACCTCATAAATTTTATTTCAAAAGCCTGTCTAGTGGAGGAATGTGAATTCATGTGGACAGAGATGAATCCATGCCAAGTGCATTCCAGGTGGGAAAGCTATATGGAGTGTCTGTTTCAGGCTGTATAGCAATAAAGAGTTCAAGTCTTCACAAAAAGACTGAATAGTTCTGCTTCTTTTTAGAGGGTTGTGCACTGTAGTGTTCTGAATTTGCTTTTTACTGTGACAGTATGAAACTACTGATAATTTTCCACCTCACAGAAAATAATTGGGTTTTTTTGTTGCCACTGTAGGTTGTCCGTCATCTCTTTTGTTTAGTGTGTTGGAAGTAAAACATGTCTGTGATCAAGAAACACCCTGGATTCTCCCTGGGCTTGATATTTTCATTTAGCCTTACTTTTTTTCTGTTCTGTGATTCTGTGATTAATTAACTTGTATTGTGACTTCTATGAGAACATGACAGACACCATCAGCCCCAGTGAATGGTGTTTCATTCCATGTGGGTTCCTAATGAGAAGTAACACCAGTGTTTCAGGCTTGAATTCTTAAATTCACATACTCTTGTTGCACTTTTAGTTGATATCCCTGCTTTGGAAAATGACGGTATATTTTATCTGTCACGATCTACAGAGATCACTACAATGTGAGCTTGTGGTATCAGAGCAGAATCTACCAACTACTTGTGGCTTGGAGTGGTGGAGTGCTTTTCTGGACAGAAAGTTTTCTGCCATTGAAGCCCATGTCTTACTGGCCTTGGTGCTGATTCTGGGGGTTTTTTCTGTGTCTTTAATCCATGTTTGTAAAAGGAAGAGAAGAAGCTCTTTGAGCTTGAGGTTTATACTGATTTCCAGGGACATAACTGCAGAGTGTGCTTGGTGAGTTGATCCAGAGAGTCATTCACACTTGGAAGCTGGTACAGAATAGCTATTCTGGAGGAAAGTGGCAGTGGAAAGAATTTTCTGTTCTTTTTGGCCTTCTACCTTCTTTAGTCCTTTTTCTCTAAACTAAAGTGGGTAGAGCTGTTATTTATTCTATGGTTGTGAAAAGAATACCAAAGCTTTTCTATACACAAGACAGTGCATAGAAAGATCCTGAGCTGTTCATATGGCATTTTGTAATATTATAATGCCTTATCCTGGCAGACATTAAAAAAGGGTGAAAGTTTTCTTTTAATCATCAGGACCTTTTAGGTGATAGAGTTACACAGCAAAGTATTCTTCATCTGGTGGTTTAATGTTTGTCTGCCCTGTAACACTAACCCACATAAAATTGGTGCAGCTCTTTATAAAGTTATTTTAGAGCCTCAGCAATGTTGTAACCTTGGATAAAAGCACCTGAGTCGTGGATTCAGTATTACCCTTTCAGGCATGTGCAAATTGCCCCAGCATATTTCAAGGATTTTGAACTAGAAACTTCTTAGATATGGGTTATGGTTTCAAAGCTCAATTGATACACCTTGGGTCAAGGGAATTACAGCAAGGAAATGGTTCTCTGTTTCTTTAGATAGTTAATATCAATTAAAGCTTTATGTTTGCTTAAAGGATCCTATGGCCTCTTTGATGGGTTAATTATGTTGGTATAATTGCCCTGGCAGTTTAGGAGAGAGCACTCGACCTGACTCCATCCTCTGTTTTTATGTCTGTGCTGAAGAGTTTATCCATCAGATACTGAGTTTATGGAGTGGTTCATATTCCAGTGATAGTACTTCCTCCAGGCTTTTAGCACTAAGTTCAATTGTTCATCCATGTGAGATGGTAGACAGCTCAGCAGTGTGTGATAGTAACTAATTTAGGAAAAATAAAGAGCAAGAGGCTGAATTAAGAGTCAACCTAGTAGATTCTTAATTCAGTGTGGCTTGGTTTGTTTTTTTTTTTTTTCTTGGAATGGATTGGTGATGAATCTTGAAATGTAATGAGTGATAGCAAAATCCCTGTATTGTGTCAGTTCACCATCATGTTTCCCATATTTTACAGTAATCACCCAAGTTATTCAGAGAGTTAGGGCCCCACAAGATAATATAAATAGCACTCCATGTATTGTATCACTTGCAAAATGGAAGTCAGGGTACAAGACATGGGAGAAAAGGAGAAAAGGACAAAACGACAAGCTGGTGATGCAGAAGTGATGGTAGGATTAGGGGCCATTACATGGTGCTACTTTGCATGGATTAGTGAGGGGTATATATATGTAAATTATTGAGCAGTATAATCTCCTATTATAATCAGCTACCAGAAAGCAAAGTTGTCCTAGTGTTGGTGTCAGTTTGTGGTTTTCTTCAGCTAGTTTGATAAAGTTGAGTTTTAAGGAAAGGCACGAAACTGGATGAAGTAACAGACCTCTGAATATATGTTAAATCCTGGGAGACAGGCAAGGGTCTGTGAAAAATCCAAGGAAAAACAGAACTAGGAGAAGACAGTATACAGTGTAAGAAGTGAGATGTATGACACTCTATACACAAGGATGTGATCCTAAGGAATGACAGCAAATTTGGAAAAGGCAAAAGATGTGTAGGAAGCTCCTTGCCATAATAAAATTAGACTAGCTACTCTAATTAGAGTAACTACACCAGGTATTAGGAAGAGGAGGAACAGATTAAATATCTGAAATCAAAACAGAGACATAGTGTTGCCTAATGTAAGAAACAGAAATGTCTGAAAGGAGGATGAAGTTTCTTACTTCATGGTAGCCTTACCTCCCACATCATTTGGGTTCATAAAACAATAGAGAATGCTTCACAATGGTTAGGAAATTTCTTGAATCTCACTATGGCTTACATGATAGGCTTGTTTCAAAGGATGACAGCCTGTTAACACTGTGCAATTATTAAAAAAAAAAAAAAAAAAGGTGATAATGGCTCTGAAACATGGGGTCTGGATCTTAATGATGTGTAAATCTTTTATAAGGGACTCTGCCAAACAGTTTATATTATTTCTGTCGATTTGCAAGGAAAGGTGGTTTACAATACCAAGGGGGGGATCTGTAGTTAAGAATTTTATATCTGAGCAAAGGACTTAAAATCACATTTAATTGTTAGCCTTAAATGATTTTTCATAAGCAAGAGAACAGCTTACATAAAATTAAAAAGATTTTGTACTCATGCTTCAGGAATGTACTGAATTCTTCATATATGCAGCCTTATATTTTGGTTTTTCTGGTGTACCTTAAAACAAATACGCTATTATTTATAATTTCGTTTATTTATGTCTCTGTGTTTTTGAATTCCAGTGATTGGCTAAAGGTTTCTTTCTGATTCTGTTTCAGATGCATCCACTTGGACTATGTAATAGCAATGATGAGGAAGACCTGTATGAATATGGCTGGGTAGGAGTGGTGAAATTGGAACAGCCAGAGTTGGAGCCTAAGCCATGCCTGACTGTCTTAGGAAAGGTAAGGAGATAGTTGGGGGCTGCATGTAACTGTTTCTTGGAAGGTTTATTCCTTTCTGAGAAAAATCAGCAAGAAATAAACCAAGGGAAGACTCCCCTTACCTCAGAAAATATTCCTGTTTTGCCAGTTTCCACTCCAGGTACTTCAAGGGAAGATGTTGTCATAACTCAGTTGATGGAGAGGGTGATGGGGAGATGAGCACTCCCTCTCTGAGCTCTGTAGAAACCTGACAGAGATGAAAGCAAAAATGGCTCTTTAGCAGAAGCAGTAATGGAATAGAAAGGGTGAACTGCAACTGTGATTCTTACTTGGTCAAAGCAGTCAAAATGAAAGCATCTTACTGGTTTTCCTTAGGCACAGTTTTCTGAGAATACATACAGTCATTTCCTCTTTTTGGGGAAAGAGAAGCTTTAAAACCTAGAAAGATTTATTCGCTTTCATCACAGGATAGACATCTCTAGTAACAAGTGAATTTTATTGTACTGGTCAAAAAAATAAAAATTTTCATCATCCTGGAATCTCACCATGGATTGGGACCTCTGGAATCTTAAATTAAGTGCAAAACTTTTCTCTTTGTTTTATTGGATGAAGTTCCTAAGATGCCATTATTGCTCCCAGATATGTTAAAAAAAAAAGAAATCAGAAAGGTGACTTTTTTTCTTCATTCCTTAGAATTTTTGAGTATTGAGGTTATTATATGTTGGCATTTGAAGTTTAGAGGGTTTGAAAGCATGTGAAAGAGCATAGGCAAGTTCTGCCAGTAACTGGGCAGTTGAAAACTACTGCATAACAGGAGTTCATGCTAAAATCCAGCTGCCTAAATTTGGTAGGATTGTGTTTGTGAATTCAGGTTAGAGTATCAAGCAGAAAATAAAATTGCAAATTGATATGTTTTATGTAAGACTTGACTCTGTAAACTTATAAACAAAACTTGTAAAAAACTTCACCTTTCCAAGGAAATGGGAAGCCATCTGCTTGTCTAAAAGTTGCTGCAGGTTTAACTTGTGTTACATGGTGAAAAACATCACTTTAAGGACCTTAGTAACTTCCCTTTCTACTGAATTTCAGCATAATAGAGCTTTTTTTTTTTTTTTCCCTAGCTTGGAAAACTGTACCTGTTTCACAGAAATTCTAGCTGTTGCTTCTTTGTTCTTAGAAAGATAAAATGGGAGGATGAGTTCTTGTAAGGATGGGAATTAGAGAAGATTCAGTCCTGAAAGATGCATACTGATTCATAAGTAAACTCCAGGTGTAAATTTAATCTTGAGGCAAGCCATTTAAGGAAGGAGTCTGTTCAGTCCCATCTGTCAGGCTCTTGAAAATTATGTGAGGAAATAGATGTGCAAAATGGATAGAGAAAGTTGAACCATAGGTACCCTGCACAAAACCCAAAAATGTATACCTGTCCTACTGCTATGTGCCCAGATCCCACCATGTCCTCTATACCCCCCGTGTCCCCAAAGCCACACCCATCTGCAGAATAAATTCAGCTCAGTATCTGCTGATGTTAACCTCCTAAAGCTTGGCCTGCTGAGCAGCAGACTCTGGCTTTACTTCAGGAGCTCTGTAGCATCTACTTTGGTGCATAATGATGGTGATGTGACAGAGGGTGTGTCCAGAGAAACTGGGCAGAGAGTTCCAAATGTCAGTTCATATGCAGCAATTTCAACAGGTGAAAAAAGTCTGGCCAAGGTTCTAGTCAGTATTGCACTGTATTTCTTTGTTCTGTTCATTTCCTCTATTTATTCTTCTCTTCCTGAAATATTTCTTCCCTATTTCATGCTCTCTGCTGTAGTTTCTCCTCTGCATCTTTTGCTAGCAGCCCTTCTGCTCAGTTCTCACTCTGCTCAAGTTATGCCCTGATTTAGAAGGATTTCTCAGAATTCTTGGAATATTGTTGAGTACAGGAGCTTCAGCCATGAGCTTCTTTCAGGTCTATCAGTTAAGTCAGCCTTGTTATCTTACCAGTGAGAATAAGTTGTGTTGTGATTGTCTGGGTCTCTGAAAAGTTCAGTTTCCATGCAATTTGGTGCACAAATTGCTATGTCAGGGTTCAGTGTGGCCTGTAAACTATTTTGTCTGGGTAAATATCAAACCTGCTGCATGTGTATATGTGTCTTCTTCTGGGTATTTTTAGGATTGGGCAGCTGACTTAAAAGAAAATTTGAAAGGGAAAGGAATGGGAGAGGAGAGGGAGGGAGGGGAGGAAAAATAGAAGGAAAAAGGAAAGGAGTAGAAGGAAAATGGGGGAGGGCTGGTCTTGAACAGGGAAAGGAAATGGAATTTTTTTCCTTATAGAAAAGGTGGAAGAAATCAAGGGTGCAAACCTACAGTTTGTTCCTCATTAAGTTTGATTTAACATGCCCCCAAGATGGAGCATCATAAAGGTGATATTGTTGAAAGTTTGGAATATGGTGAAGCAAAATGTAGACTAGTTAAAAGCTGTAGAGGTAAATTGCATGACACGTGAATCTGGTAAAAAGTTTTGTATGGCTTTATTCTTACTGTTGGTTTTGGTTATGGAGGTCTTTTTTGACTTAGGGGTGGTGTTTTTGTTTATATTTTTGGTGGCTTTTTTGTTTTTAGTGAAACTCTGGCCTGTGTTTTCAGAGGTTCTACTCTACTTGTTTACCCACAGGTAGCTATAGAGAATTTAATGTGTCCATTTCCATACCAATTTTGTAATTTTCATACTGATTCGTAATTCATCTTGATTTTGTAGTTGCTCATCCTTCTTAAGTCATTGCTTGTCCTTCTTTATATGATGTAATGGCAATGAAAGTGTTTATAAAAATGTCTCTGCTGTTAGGAGAGCCCATGAAAACTGGTCCTTGGTTGAGCAAGGAGTGTGTGTGGCAGCTGTGTTTTACCACTACCTTTGATCACAGTGCAGCCCTGTTTGAGGCCATGCTGCATGCAGGCAAAGCAAAGGCCTGGGTTTTACTGATCTTATGAGCTCCTGAATAGGGCTAGAAGGGGAATGACAGAGGAAGAAGAAAGCTTTTGGAAATGAAAAGGAAACCCCGTGAACCCGAGCAGCATTATTGGCTGGATTTGCCTACCAGGGAGCCGCTCAGTTTCTGCCAGGCTAATTTTGCTTCAGCTTCTCTCCCCCACACCCCCGACCCCACCTCCCCCTCTCTCCTTCTTTCAGACTTTTTTTTGTTGTTGAGGCAGGGCTGTAGTAACTTGGTTCTCAGGCTGGGAACCCACTGAGCTGTTGCCATGGTCACTGGGAAGCTCTTGGTGCCATGTGCTTCAAAGGGAACCTTTCCCCTCCTGGAATTCCTGCCTTCTCTCTGCACACAGCACAATGAGACTCCTTCAGTGCTCCAGCAGTGGCACTGTGCTGGAGGAAGGGAAAAGCAGGGTTGCCTGCAATACTGATTGCCTGCCTGCATCCTGGCAGGGCTGGGGACCTGAAACTGGGTGTTCTTTAAGGTCCCTTCCAACCCACACCACTCTGGGATGCTGTGATCCACTGGACTGTGATGGTTCTGTACCTGCATGTGTCCTGTACTCTCCAAAATGCAGAGCCCTGTTCTTCCCCACACCCCAGTAATTTTCAAAGCAAATTACATCTGTCAAGATTGTGAAATAAAATTCAGCAATACCATTGTTTTTTATTTCAGTACAGAACAGTGAGAAAATGCTGAGGATTTGTTTAAAAGTAGCACTTCTTCCCTTTCTGCAGGATTCAAAGTCCACAAGAAAGGATTTTGTTCTTCTTTCTCTTCCAGGGACTGCTCCTCTTCTACCTTAATAGGATATATGTATTTGAGGATATGCATCTAAGTGAAACCTAACAAAGACAGGATGTCCCTGCTACTACAGCTTCCTGTTTTGTTCAGATGAAAGAAATCTGTAATATGAGGAAATTCCTAGCAGTTCCTTTAATATCCATTCACTTCTTTTCTAAGAGCTTATTTACAAAAATTAACACAAATACTAACTAGAAGAACCTCTTGTTTTGCCATGTCATCATTATTATTATACTAGCTAGGCTGGGGCCAAAATCATCATAACTTGAAAATGCACTGAGCAACTGATTCCTAACCTTTTGTCTAATGATTTAGTTTAAGTATAAAAATTCTTACAGGGTAATCAAATAGGAATTTATGGGGCTATGTTGGTAGTTTAGTTCCTGAATAAAGAGAGATCTGTTCTAAGACTTGAGGAACAAGAAGGCCTCTGAGGAGTCCATTTTTAATCTTTTTCTTTCAGAGTTACTAAAACTAATAAAAAATGCAAATTGAACAAAAGCAACTTAATAGCTTAAATTAAGCAATCACTTATATGTTCCAATTGGTTGCTGACGGTATAAGTATACTTTTTGTTTCTTTAGAACATGAATAGTTTTATATAGAGTTTGGATAATTTCCTGTAGAAATGGATTCAATTCAGTTGTAGAAATGCATATTGAATTTAGGCAAACCCTCTTCCATGCTAAACTTGTTCAGAAATTAAGACTGAACTATGCCATAGATAAAAATCTAAAATTATTGAGACCTATGCCTAAAACCACTGGTCAACATTTCCAAAACTTTGCTTGTCCAGATACTTGCAACTGGTAGTGACAGCTGCAGTAAGGCACCCTGTGAGAGTCTTGTGCTGAATGCAGTAGGAAATATTGTTACTTCAGGAAAAATTCTTGTATCCATTGAAGTAGTTCACATCCCACTTACTGTATCTATTTGGAGACCTTTTCTACCTTCTGTTTGTTAGCCTATGTTTCTTCTCTGCAAACAGCATCCAGAAAGTATTTGTAATTCTTTTTGAGGCAGTAGTCTGAAAAATTAGGGGCAAAATGTCATCAGTCTGGATGAAAAGTAATAGTATTTTTAAGTTGGTTGGTTTGTTTGTTTCACTGGTGGCTAGAAGAGGGTTTGTGCTGACAGTGTAGGGTCCAGTGGAGGTAGGAACAGGAGGAGGTAGGGTCTGCTTTTTGTGATGGCACTGTGGGCACAAATGTATGTCAGACTACAGACTGAGAAAGGTTTTTTGGCAGTATAAACTTAATATTGGTTGTTTTGAACTCACAGACATTCTGTGCTAAGAAGGAAGTTTTTATGAAGTAGAAGAAACCTCTTGAATGAGACTAGACTCCTTTGGCTGTGGACCTATATTGCAACTGATCTATATTGCAATGTCAAACATGCCAGAACTTTGATCAAAACAAAAACTATTGGTTTTATCAACCCCATTGTTCTGTAATGAAAAATGAATATGAGTTTAATGGGGAAAAATAGCATCCTGGCAAGTGTTAAGGATTCAGACCTTCAGAATCAGTCATGCTCTTTAAGAGCTTCATTAAATTTGCATTAAATTTTTTTTATTTCCTGGGTTTGTTTTCTTAGCACTACCTAAAATTAGGGTTTACTGTGAAAAAAACATAGTATATATAATTGGAATCCCTGCCATGTTTGTGTTTGTCTTTAGTGTATTTGTTCTAAAGAATATATTGAGAAAGAGAAAATGGTAATTTTGCTGACGCACCAAAGAACATCATAAATACTGTAATATCATAATGATAGTTTCATGTTATTCCCCACTTTAGCATCATTTATAATATCCAGGACACCTGAAATGTTAACATCCATTTTAAACAACCATAAAACATCTTTTTAAATGATACCTGAAGTGATACTGTTACTTGTGCAAATACTTTTGATTTAATTTATATTTTTACATTAATTTTTCTTACTTCCCCACTGCTAGCAGTGTGATCAGACCTCTGCACCATATAGACACAGTGATTTCTGGAGTTCTAACAAAACTCTAGCATAGGTGAGATCAGAAGAGGGGATAATACAGGTTTTTTTCAGGAAGAATGTGGCTTTTTGTAATAGCACACAGAAAAAAACAAGAAGAAAAAAAAAGTCACACAGAACAAAATGCTTTTGCCAAAAGCTCAGTGTATTTCTGCTTCCCACCTCCTTGCCTCTTCACTCCCCAGAGACCATACTCCAACAACAAGAGGGGGATTTGGAGGGGAAAGAAAAAAGGAAGGAAGGATGCATCTAAGAGTGTTAGAACACGTGGCCACTGCATGAAATGGCAGTGTCATAATTTCAGCTGAATTTTTGATTTTGTAAGCATCTTTCTCATGTGTTCCCTCTTTAAATACTCCCATTCCATGGCTACTTTCCACTGTAATTTCTGCAGTCCTTTTGAGGAGAGAAGGGAGAGGTTGAGCACGGGCAAGAGAACTGACAAGCAAGCCAGTTGAAATGTGGAGAGAGGAAAGGTTTGTGCATGGATCACATGGTGAAAGAGGCAGAAGGAAAGAAAAGAACTGGATCAAAGCCAAAGAGGAGAGAGCTCTAAGGAAGGGACAAACAAGGGCTGAATCAGGTTCTGCAGTTCAGAAGTAGCTCTGTCAGGTTTTCATTCATGGGTAGTGGTGAGCTCTTTCCATTGGTAACTGGTGCCAGCAATCTGCTACTGTATTATTTTACTAAGTTTCTTTCCATGTTCCCTGCACAGTTAGGAAAAGCATCAGCTATTCATGAACAAAGGCTCTCTCCTCTTTCTCCCTCTGGGCACTCCTTAGATTTGCCATTGTTGGATTGATTACTTTAAATAAATATCCACTTTTAGAGTTGAGTCCTTAGCAGTCCCCACCACCATCTTCACTCCTTTCTAACCAACTGTGGAACACAGCTGCTTCTCCCTTAAGCTAAAGAAGCAGCTGTTGTTGCACTCCATGTGTTACTGGAGTTCAGCTCAGACCTCCCAGTGAAATTAATGGAAGGCAAGGGCTGAGTAAAGACTAAGGAACAATTATTTAAAGCATGCTGTGCTTACTACTATGTAAATGCTTCATATCTCTTAAGGTTTTGGACCCTCATTATTCTATGAGCCTTGTAAGCCTTTCAAACACTGAGAGCTGTTTTTGTTTTACATGCAGAATCTACCTATTTCTCTAACAGGAGAAATGCATAGTGGCAAACATGCTGGGAGAACTGTAGAAATGGAGTTTGAAACAGAAAAGTGAGAGAGCAAGTTAAGTGCTGCTGTGTTGCACTATAGAAATGAGCACAAAAGAAGCCTGGCAAGCAGAATCAGATAAATGGACCAGAAAGTGAAGAAAATAAGGAGCAGATATGGAGGCAGGGAATGGAATTATTTAGGACTTCACAGATGAGTGACATGCCTAATTTTGGTGCACTAGGAGACAGAAGGCTTTGAAAGAAATTGGAGAACTTCGGAATGTAACCAGAGCTGCATCAGAGAGACTCCAATATTCAGAATAAAAGTTGGGCAGATGCAATCAGCAGTGGTAAAAAGCCAAATCCTAAGAAATTTCAGACATAAAGTGGGAATGTTTTGCAATAATTTTCACAAGACTGAAAGGAAGGAAAGAGGAAAAAAAAAATTACACAAATTGTGCTTCATATCCTAGTGCTTTTGAGATAATTTGCCAGAACATGTTTTTCTGCTCTAAACATTTTATCTTTTTGATGACCAGGTGATATCTAGAGGTGCGGTTTTGAATAATGTGATGATTTAACATTTGTACTGAGTTCAAGGAAATGGCTCCAAATGAAACAAGTGATCATACTGTGAATTCAAAATGAGTAGGAAGTGCTTTTTAGTCAGTCTAGGGAGTACTGACCACGCTACTTGCAATTCTAGCAGGTTATTTTTGAACGTTACAGTTGGCATATTTGTGACATGAATTAGGTAATACAGATTAATTATATATTATTAGTATTTGCATTGCTGCGGCCTTAGAACTGTTCAGTAAGGATATGAAACTCTCACAGAAACTATTAAAAATATCACAAGAATGTATGTGCACGAATGTCTCAGTTCTTGGCCCATTGGTGTTGTGTTCAGTTGATAAGCCAAGAGATACATCACAGACATGTAATTTATCAAACTGCTCAAATAACTTGGTCCCTTTGGGATAGGAAGAAAGATAGGCCTTAACCCTGAGGATGCAAACAGTGAGCTTTCAAGTGGGTGTGGGGGGGAGGAGACATTTCCAAAGAGCACGGAATCCACAGACTTCAGGTCCGTGAACGGTGTTGAAACTCCCAGAGGGTCCCTTCAGCTGAGTGTAAGGGACTAATGAGCCAGTCTGACTGTTTATGGGCTGTGGTTAACCTCTTGCAAGTTAGGATTTCCTGTCGCCAGCAATGAGCTGTGACCGCCAGCACCACAGTGTTAATGATGAGGTAGGGGCTGATGAATGGCTGGACTCCAGACAGCAGCCTTCACTGGCAAAGAATCAAGTGGCTAGAGGGAGAAAAACATTGAAGTCTACAAGGGAAATAATGCAATCTCCAGAACCTATAATTCCCATGTTTAAAAAAAGAAAGGGATAAAGAAACTGGCGACAAATTCAAAACAAGTGAAGCTTTTATCTCTGCATTCTGAATAGAAGATTGTTCTTCAGCAAAACTGGCTGTAAAAGCCAGGCCAGTTAAAACAATATGCAGGCTGCTTGCCTCCAAGTAACCAGAAATTGTTGGCTCGGAGTAGCCTGTTCTGAGGAGCCAACCTGCTGGGAGACGTTATCCAAGCAACGGCTTGAATGTAATTCCTCCCGCTGTGGAATGGCTCTTTGGCAAATGAAGACCCTAATTAGAGATGGAAGGGTTTCTATTTTGTTTTTCTTTAATCCTTGCCCCGAGGCCTCTGCAATACAGCCATGTCTCTGCTTGCGTGGAGAGAAGTTTCCAGTTTCCCTTTGTAACAGAAATCCTCCACCTTTTTCATTTTTGTTTTCCCTTTCTTTTTATCTTTTTTCCCTTTTTTTAAAATTTTTTTTCAGAGTCAACAAACTAACAACAGGGGCCCACCGCAGTCTGGAACCTTGAAAATAAAGTAATCCAAAACCAAGGATAATAACTGTTTGGAAGATGGGCTATATCATCCTGTATCAGCCAGCCATAAACATGGAAAGTTGCTAGCTAAACTGGAATACTGGCCCACCGTGCAGATTTTTACTATTGAACTTGCTACCTAAGCTGATTCTAGTAGCAGAGAGGGAGGATCTCACAGAATCAGCAATATCCTACTGGATTCCAAGGGAATCCCACATGATATTTTGTTCATTCAGAAAGATTGAAGTCCCTTACTAGGGCTTACATCCTTTTCTGTAGTCTTGGATGCAAATGCTCATCCCTGCCAAAGAGGACAGAACCTGCAGGGCAATGGACTGCAGCACTTTGAAATATGTAGAAATGAAAATATCTTTCCTTCTCCTCAACTCACCTTGGGATATATCATGTCTATCTCAATATACTGTTAGGGATTGCATGCAGGCACTGAATAACCCTGCAAAGAGCACTGCATTTTCTGTCACTGCTGAGATATGGATTTATTGTTTCATCATCTCAGATAATTGTGTTATCTCTAAAATGTCCTTGTTCACAGTAGATACCAACCTGTTGATGAAGGTCAGCTTCCTGAGGGTGAGGCTAAGCAAGACAGATGATACTAAGCATTCCCCATTAAATTGGCTGAGCTTAGATGGAATTCTTACTAACAATTTTTCAAAGTTTTGCCATTTCTCATTCTAAGCACAAGACAATTCTTTGTTTTCCCATTTGATGTACATAAATACTAGTTTATAATTCTAAAGTTAGTATTCTATTAGGGCACATGCCTATAGGAAGAGCTTCAGTTAAATGCTTTTTATACAGCTTGGGTACTGTAGGGATGCCTATTTATAGTGGTCTGTATTAGTAGTTTCTTTATTTACTTCTCCAATTCTTTCTTACATCTCTGGTTTTTATTCTCTCAGCACCACAACACGCTTGCATGTATGTTTACACAATTATCTTAGGTCTAGTTTGTTGTTTGTATCCATCTATTTTCAGTGCACTCTCAGTGCAAAGGTTAAGAATTGTCTGGATTGGCTGTAGTGGTATTTCATAGCATATGATACAGTACATGTTTAGTACATAAATATCCTCATCTTGTGACCATTATATTTCAAAGGTAACTGCATGCAGAAGTTCTGGGAAAAGCTTGAGGGGTTAACCATCACTTGTTGTGAATGCAGCCATGCAGTTCTTGCTGAATGTGCTAGGTTCTCTGTGAATATGTAATCTAGTCCAAGATCCCAGTCCCTTCCTTTGATCTCTTCCAGTGCTCACCCTTCTCCCTGTGGCTGTCCCTTGTCATGGCAACAAGGCTGCTGGCCTGCAGAACGGTGATAGCAGAGGTCAGGGCTTGGGGAGTGGAGTCCCATGACTCTGAAATGCATCTTAAGAGATGTGCAGCCAGCAGGCTCTGCTGTCTTCAGGATTAAATAAATGCCTTTTTATTACTGTTTTTACTTGGTCTAGACTGGGAACTGGTTAACAGTGTTTCTCCCTAACCCCAAAAAAGAGAGACACTAGTTTTCTTGTTCTTCATTTTAACCATCTGAGAGCCTCTCAGTACTTAGTGATATGAATCACACTGTATATATATTGTTGATGTGATTATATATTGCATGAGGGGATAGTTGTTTTTTTTTAAACTGCAAGTACATAGCTTTTTAAGGCTTGGTGTGGTGTTTGTGTTTTTTAGGTTTTTGTTTGTTTGTTTTTTACAGAAAGGTACATTGGTTTTAAATTGTGATCATGCTTTTAAATTTAAAAAGGCTGCTTCACACTTTCTATACTTCTTAACTGGTAAGCAACTGTTGTAATGCTGTGTAATTCAGAATCTCTAGGGCATGTGTATAAAACACATCTCAAGATGCCAGAGAAGTATTCCAGTCAGGAAGGGTTTTTTTGCTGGTGTGATACATGGGGTTTTTTGCCTGTCTTGTTTTGATATTCTGCCTTTGTTTTCAGACAGAAATATGAAAGTTCCTTTTTCATTATCTCAGAAAAGCTTTGAAATGGCATTCTGTTTATGCTTGGTTTAACTGAGTTTCTGGAATTACCAGGGAATTGTACATTAACAGGTCTGAAGCATCAGATGGTTAATTTGTAACTTCTGCTGTTTGCAAAGTAGATGGCTGTCCTTTTCTCCTTCCTCCTCTGCCCTGCAGAATTGGCCTGTGGCCTGGCTTGCTGGCTCCAGTGTTGGTTCAAGGGACAAGGTATTTTTTGTGATTGATTGAGCCTGATAGCAGCGTGGGGGGAGAAAAGAGGCCTGGATTGTTCAGATGTTGTTGTCTGTATTCTGTGTAGCTGTGAGAGAAACAGGATTTTGCATTTTCACAGTTGCAAAGAAAAGGTGTATTTGCACAATGCTGTGGGTTTTATGTAAGGCTCTTAATGGATGAGCAGGTTTGGATTTTATTGCCTAGCTTCATATGATGCCAATTCTGCCATGCTGGAAATCTAATGCTGCCATCCATAGAATGGGGGTGCAGTTCATACCCACTGTTTTTTAAAATATGGTTGTTTAAGGTATTCCTCTTTCCTGAAGAAGATTAGGGATTTGAGAGCATCAGGGTCAGAATACCACTGAACTGGCTGGAATGGCAAACTGGCAGTGGCATCATCTCCTTGTCACAATCTGCAGATTTATTACGGATTTATGTAAGAACCAGTGGTCTCCTTCTCATCTTTATAATTTCTTGGGTTTGTCCAGACTTAACAGAGGTTTTCTCAAAACTTCAGAAAGTTAAACTAATAAAGTAGGCTCCTAATGCTCGTTTCAGCATCAAAGTTGTCCTCTGCTAATATTAAAAAAACCCCAAACAGATGAAGACAAGTCTGCTGACTTTAACCACACAGCTACAGCAAGCCTCTACTAGGAAAGCCAATATTCTAGGGCCTGGTACTGCATATTCTGTATCATATCTCAGTAATACTGTCTATATCTTTGTGGTCTCACTTGATTTTGATATGGAGAAAGCAGGTACAAATCAATGGATATTGGAACAGGCTGTTACTTTTGCATCTGCTCAAGAGAAGACCAAGACCACTGAGTTGCTATATTCATCATTTATTTCAGTGAGATATTGCAGGTGGAAACCTCATTCCTTCAGCTGTATTCCTTAGCAGTCAAGATTGAAATCCTTGAACTGCTTTTACACAGCAGTAAAACAAGACACTGCACCTTTTCATTGAAAATCTTGTTCCTTGGTCACAGAGTTTGCAAGTTGCATGTCACTGAGTGTTGCTCATATGTTACCAGTGTGCTATGTGAGAGGCTGACTTCTCTTATTTCAAAGCACCAGAAGACAGCTGATGGTAGAATCAGCTATGAAAAACATTCCACACTTAACACTGCATGCATAATCCCACTCTTTTGTCAGATTAACGACTGCTGACTCCATGTTGTAGAGAGATTTCACATAGACTGTTGGATCTGATGGGCTGGGAATACCCAGAAAATATGCCTCAAGTTCAATAATTAGTTCATAGTGAAACTGAGGGGGGAAAAACCCTCAAAAACTGACAGAGGAAATTCAGGCTGGATGGGTTCTCAGCTAAATAACGACATACAAACCAATTTTCTTGAATGCTCTGTTCAACACTCTCTGCACTGATTTAGAGTAATACCATATTTTCTACCCCAAAACCCAAGATGTTCTGAAAAGGAATGGCAGGAGGAAAAAGCCATTGTTATACCTGTTGGAGCTATGCTGTTACCCTTAGTTCTAGCAGCATTTTGGTTTAGGGATCCATAGGACTGTTTTCTATGTAATTATATCCTTACCCTTGTGCTTTCCCATCTTGATCATTTCAGAGGACCAGCTAATAGTGCTGACACCAAATGGAATAGTGCTAAAAGGAGTTTACTGGCATCTGTTCTGGTTATTCCTTAAACCATTGCCCAATCTCCTCTTCCCCAGCTTTATGAGTTTCTTAACCCAGGGAATAAGTCAACCTGCTCATGTAACACATACCATAATTATAGTTAATATTTGTTAACTAGAGTGTACTACATTCCAAGAAGGTAATAGGTAGAGTTGGGTGAACAATTGAACAAATCCAGGAAGAGAGAGATCTTCTCACAAATGTTTTTACATTAAAAACTACCTAATTTTATAACACCATGATCTGTGGCTTACACAGGCAGACAATACTTTTAAAGCATCCCTTTCTCCCTTCAGTCCATCAGTATTATCCAGGATGCTAATTTTAAAAAAGTTTATTTCTAAGTAGTAATCTGGCTCTACCAGATAGCAATTTTCAACAAAAGCTACTCTCTTAATAGATGTGTAATGCATTACTATGTAGATGTAAATGGTAGAGCTTGCAGTCCTTAATGAACTTTGATCTCCCCACCTATGGTTTAAGCCTTGGTCTTTCTCTCATCTGTAATTTATGCCCTCTGAAATCCATTACATTAAGGTGTCATGTCTTCAGGTGCAAATACTACAGAATATTGTCAGGGAATTCTAACTCTGGCAAAGAAGTAAACGACTGAAGGCTAATGTTGTTGGTATGATTTTTCTCTTAAAGGGGAACCTTGTTAAGCAGCTTTTCTCATGATTGTTTCTCCACTGTTGCATACTAACTGAAACATTAATTGGAATGAAATCATACTAGAAAGCAGAGGAGGAGATGCTTGCCATATTCACATGTGCAAGCCTGCAAAGTGTCCTTCAAGGTGTCAGGAAGGAGGTGAATTTACTGTTTTGATTGTTGCTGCCCTACCTGGCTTGGATGAATGAGAGGAGCAGTGCACCTGTTTAATAATTATCTGGTCCCTTGGGATGAAAGTTTGCCTCATCAAGGAAGTTGTAACTTCCTTATTGTATTTGCCTGGCCCACAGGGAGGTAGTGCAGAGCTTTTTAAATCTTTCTGGTGTTCTTTGAAGTAATAACTTGTAATTCCTCAGGCCTGGAGATGTGGAGTGATGTTTTTCTTGCACTTCTATCACGTGCATTTTGTCTTATCTTACCTAGATTACAAGGCCTAGTAAATTCTACCAGATTTTAATCCGAGATGGTATTTAATGTGCATTTTATTGGTAGTGTCCATTGTTCTGTAGTGGCATAAACTGTAAACTCTGAACACAGAAATGGACCGGGAGGTTGTTGTCACTGAACAAAGTGATCATTTGAACTATGAGAGGTGTAATTACCTTTTTGTTTGTTTTCTATTGCTCTTTTCAAAAGGGAAAGAATACATAGTGGTAGTCACTTGTTTTAAGCCAGAGAAGACAATCACAGAAGGAATTAGGCCTGGCAAATGAATGGGAATTGTATTGTGGAAACATCTGATTGTTTGCCACAAGTACTGTAAATGTAAAAGTAATGCATGTGCTGTAGTAGCTTCTTTTTTCCCCCATCCAGCTTGTATTTATTTTTGATGTAGGTTTGGTCACTTTGCTTAGAAAAATGATTTGAGGGAGTCTAAATGCTGGCTAACCCAAAAAGAAAAAAATCACGTGCCTATTACAGACTGGTATTATTTTAAGTGGGACTTATTGCTGTGTTATTTTGAGCTGCCCTGATTACCGAGTAGTGGACAGGGTATTTTCAAAGACGTTTTGACTTCTAATTATCCTGCGGTATTTTCGGGGATGCGCATGGGGGCCGGCAGGTGTTTCACGTTGCCCCGGAGCCCCAGGTGCGCTCGGGCCCCGCCGGCTCCCACCTCGAACTAGGGCAGGAGGGGAATGCCCAGCGAACAAAGGTGCTCAGGCTCTCCCCTGCTCGCACTGCTTTATATTTCCCTCAGAGTGCCCGATTTAAGGCCGAGCTGGAGGCGGGGGAAGGCGGAGGCAGCTCCGCTCTGATCTCTGGCCAGCGGAACCTGGCCCGTCGTGCGGCCACCAAGCCGCGGAGCCGGAGGCTGGACAGGGCTGGAGCCCGCTGGACAGGGCTGGAGCCCGCTGGACAGGGCTGGAGCCCGCTGGACAGGGCTGGAGCCCGCTGGACAGGGCTGGAGCCCGCTGGACAGGGCTGGAGCCCGGCTCCCCGTGCGGGCCGCGGCTC
>WEIU01020177.1:673016-704565 GCA_013389925.1 Aegithalos caudatus
CTCCCTCAGGGCCGGGGGAAGGCGGCCGGAGCCTCTCGGGGCTCGGCTGAGAACCGCGCTTGGCCACGGTGAAACGAGCGCCGCGCTTGGCAGCATGGCCAGACGGGGTCATCCCTATTTGCCCTCCGCAGCACGATTTTTTTTTTACTCGGTGCTTTTCATCTCTTAACACCTGGTGGTGGAAACTTGCTGCTCGTTCAGTATTCACGCAATTAAGGAGTTTTTATCAGCGCTGATCTGCAAATCTCTTTAAATGTCTCTTCAGAGTTCAAGGGGCCTTGCTTGTTGACTGATCATCCTGAAAAAAAAAACAGTCTAAATAGCCTGAACAGTTCTATAAGCACTGCGTGTCTGTAAGGGGTGGTGCCTTCTAAGGAAACCTGCATGAGCCCTCACCTCAGAGCTACTGCAGAGAATGGGTGGTAGATTCCTTTAAACTCTTCCTCCCCAACAGTTCTTAGTCATTAACCAGGTGCGCCGACTTCAAAGGGGACAAATACCTGGTGGGCTGAGAACATGCTCCGAGTTGGGAGTTGGTTTCCCTCATGTGCTGTCTGATGGGCCTTGTTGATTTAAAATAAAACGTGAGATTAGAGCAAAGAAAATGACCTTTATGTATTCAAACAAATTTCCCTGTAATGGCCAACATTTTCCCAGGAAAATGCTGAGTAATGTTTCATAATTTAACACATTTATTGGTTTCTCTTACATCTCAATGTAAGTTCAGGTTCTGGTAGTCTCTGTGGAGGGCCAGTGCTTTCTTGTTTAGTACTGTGGTGATGATAGCTGTCATTGCCTGGAGAAATAGTTTCTTGCATTCTGTGTCCATAAAGGCAATAGGATTTTTGAAAAGTTACTGGGAGTGTCTTCTTTGTGGAGCCATTGAGCAACATTTGAACAGTACATACAGAGACACAGTGGAAGAAACAGGATAAAATCCCTGTGTTTAAAATACTGTTTTCTCTATCCCAGAATATTTTAATATCTTCTAATACCTTCTCTGTGCAGTTGGTAACTCTGGGTTTGGACTGTATTTGATGAAAAGCTGTGCACTTCTGTAGCTCTGATCAACATAAGAAGCATATGCAACAGTTCTGACCTCTGATGGTCAGAAAAAGCAGCATTTTCTGAGGCACATTTTGAGATTGTAATATTCTTGTTTGTGAGAATGACACTGAAAATGTATAAAGAACCTGGTCCACCTTAATTTTCTACACTAGTGAGCTTGTCTTCACCCCAAATCATAGGGAAGATGGGTTTTAATGGCACTTCCAAGTAAAATGGGGGGAAAGAACATAATTTTAAAAAAAATCTTGTATTTAAAGTCTTTAGAGGATCTAAATCTTATTTGAATGTCTTCAAAAGGTTGTTGAAAAAGGAGTTTGAGAAGGAAGGAGGAGAGACACTATAGAAGCTTTAGTGAAATTTACCTACGCTCCATGCTGGTTCAGAAACTCCTATGTTTGTAATTGTTCTGTCATTTGTTTTAACTACATGGAAACACAAAATGTTAAGTTTTCTATCTGGAGATGAGGAGAGGGAGTAATTTGTAAGTTAAGAAGTTATCTTTTGGGGTGGGACTGAGGATGCTGTCTTTCTTATTGCAGGCAAAACGAGCAGTACAGCGAGGAGCCACAGCGGTCATCTTTGATGTTTCTGAAAACCCAGATGCCATTGATCAGGTATGAAGCAATGTCAGGCAGGAATGTAGGTGTTGGGAACCTGGCAGAAAGGGAAAAACTTTGGGGAGTTAGGTTTTTCTTCTAGCTTTTGCTAGAATCCAGAAGGTCTGGGATTATGGTTTATGAAAAAGGATGGAGGCAAATTTTTTGTGGCCCATTATGTAATCAAGGAGGGTTTTTTTTGCCCAGCTCTGTGTACAAAACACAGGATGTTTGGCTCTATCCAGCCTGTGATCAATAGTGTTGTTGAACAGCTGCTGTTTTTGAGATTGCAAAACGACTTTCAAACCTGATTCTAAACAAGTTTCTTTTTAAAACTTATAACCATTTCTTTCTTATTTACAGCTGATGATTTCTGCCTATGTATTTTGTGGACAAGTAGGGTTTTTCTTCTTTTTCCAAGTCTTGTTATAACTTTCGTCTTTTTATTTGAAGTGGGTGAGGTAATAGCCCCATGAAAGGCTTTAACATATTTCAGCCAATTCTGAGTTATTTCAGTGAAGAAACAAGCACAAAAATAGTCTGCATTTGGTCTAGTTCTGTTTCGTCTTGAAACAAAACTGCTGTTTCTGTTACAGCAGAAACAAGTGGAGCTGTAGGTTTTTAAGTGCAGCCTGAATTTCTTGAGGGAAAAGAGACATCATCAGTGTTTACATTTTAAAAGCTGGTGTTAATTCTGAAATGAGCATGTGTTGGACAAAGGAATGCAGAAGACCCTGTGCAATGGATGCTTTGAGTACTGTGGTCTATATGTGCATCAAAGTTGCAGCCTTGATCTTGAAAACATTCACAGGGATATTTATTTCCCCTTTTCTATACAGGAAAAATATCTTCACAAAGGTGTGATCTGTCTTTTTCTATTTTTTAACTTTGTGTAACAGCTTCTGGTTACTTTCAGCCACCCTGCTTTGGACTCTTTTCCTTCTAACAAGAACTGCTTTCCTTGCCTGATTATAAATAATAATCTGGGTGCCTCTGTCCCCAAGAGCTGGGAAACTAGTCTAGTGGATGTTTGAATATTTGGGGTGTACCAATAAGGAAGGAGGAAGGTTAGTGGCTTAGAGCAGTAGCTGACAGAGTAAGAAGGCTCTGTTAGATGAAAGAGCAGTAGCCTGTGGAAACTCTGGCAAACAGGAGAGGAATGACTGGATGCAGCTTTCATACTCTAAAAGTAACAGTTACTGGATTGGCTCTGTTCTCATGCTGCTCTGGATGCTTGTTTTTAATGGATTTTGATTAACATCTAAAGTTTTCAGAACCCGTGACATCGGAGTGCTAAGTAATTTGTCTTTAAAATAAGTACCATTTTGGCACTCATAATGGAATTGTGCAAAACAATGACAGATAATAGTGGAGGGAAAGCTGACATGAAGTAACCTGGAGTACCTTTGGTTCAAATGGAAATATCCTAAGAAACTGAGGGGAGCTGTTTAGGAAGTTTTCTCATGTGTGCTTGTTGGCAAGCACTAGAACAAATAAGGGAGATTGCTTTGAAAGGGAGGAGTGGAGTATTAGGAAAGGCAGTCCCTCCTGCCAGTCAATGAACAGAAACTGGAGGCAGGCCTGACCAGAAGAATTGTCCCCAGATAATTTGGTAGATGACAAATGAAAGGACTTTGCCTAAATGGGGTTTATTCTCATTGATCTGGGTATCTCCTGCTGTAAACTAAGAATGAAACTTTTATTTTTAGAAATGCTCTCTGAAGCCTAACTTGTTTCTTAGTTTTACTTTTGCATATTTGGAGTAACAGCACCCAGAGCACCATGTTTAGCAAGAGTCTGACAATGTGCAGAAATGATTGAGGAGCTGTCAGGGTGAATTCTCTCTTATCCAAGAAATCATGAGAGGGACTATGTGTCTGGGAATGGAAGGACAGTGATTGGACTTTTCCCTAGGCCAGCAAGGCTTGTAAACACATAGGATCCCTGGATACTTCAGCTAGATTTTTGCTCATCACAAGACACCTGCCTTAAAATTAATTTGATCAGTGTTCTTAAAAATCTGTCAAATACTAGGGAGAATCACTTTAAAAATCTCTCACAGAAATCTCTTATCATCTGGTCAGTTTAAGCTGAGTCCTTTAGATCCATCCAGGATGATGGATCTGTTAACTGGTAATTTCTACATGGTTTAGCCAGAACTGAGAGGTAGCTATCAACAATGCAGATATGGTAATATATGTTAATATAATAAGATACTCTTGTTCTATTTGCTCACATTCCTGTCATCTCATTCCTTTCCCCTGTACCATTTCCATCTGCTTGTTTAGTATCACCCAGCCTCTGTACTTGTATTTTCCTTTAAGTCAGAATAAGCTGTATGAATTTATCATGTTGGTGCCATTTTTTAACAGAACAATTCTCTTGTCTAGTTATTACTCTCTCTGGTGTATAATTTAGCAGATTGTTGCTCTGGATTTGTTGGCCAGAGAAGTTGCACATTCTCCACACTTGAAGGTTTTCACCATCTGACTGGACAAAGCCGTGAGCAGCCTGATTTGATGTCATAGTTGACCCTGCCTTGACCAGGAGGTTGGGCTCATGATGTGCTTTCCCACACACATTATTTTCTCATTCTGTGATTTGGCCTTTTTGACGTAGCTGGACCTGGAAGGAAGTTTCAGGGTGAATTATGTGGTTTACTCAAATGCTCTAGTCTTTGAGGCCCCCCATCCTGCAATCAATAGGTCTCATTGTTGCTAGAAATAAAATAATTTTGAATGAGTTTGTAGAGTTAAACATCAGAAATTACTAACTTGGCTAGGTACAAAGAGCCTGAAAGACAGGACTCTGATATG
The DNA here is from genome assembly GCA_013389925.1 of Aegithalos caudatus. Lineage (NCBI taxonomy): Eukaryota > Metazoa > Chordata > Aves > Passeriformes > Aegithalidae > Aegithalos > Aegithalos caudatus. The sequence goes on from WEIU01020177.1 coordinate 677,497, forward strand.
AGATTATTCACACACTTCAGCTTTCTGAACAATGATGAAATTGAAAGATTGATAAAATGTAGCAGGGACAATATTTTTTTGAATGTGTAGATTTTTACTCTTGATCATTGTGAGGTTTAACATTACAGTATTAACCTCTAAACTGATACATAATGCAGCTAAGTTAAAACTGCTGTTCAGAAATAGCATTTGCTTATCCTTAATCTTAGTTTTATTAAAAAAAATAAGGCAGCATAAGTCAAAAGCTTAATTCAGGTTTAATTCTGTGGAATACTTAACTAGATGTCTGTGCTAGAAGAGAATAATCAGTGCTTGAAATCAATTGCACATTCATACTCCTTAACCATTCTCTGCATTGTCCAGAAGGAAGGTGCTTTTCCTGAAACACGCTTTTTGAGCAGACTGCTTCTCTTTTTGTTGTTCTAGCTGAACCAGGGCTCAGAGGACCCTCTGAAAAGACCAGTGGTGTATGTGAAAGGTGCTGATGCTGTCAAGCTAATGAACATAGTTAACAAGCAGAAAGTGGCCCGGGCCAGGATTCAGCATCGCCCCCCACGGGTGAGATTTCAGATCCTTTCTCTGGGTGCTGCTGTTGCTGCAGGCAGGGCTTGCTCCCACACTGAGGGTGAAGATGTTCTGGTGCTCCTCATGTGCATTAATACATGTGAAATTCTGTAGACCTAAATAAACTGGGTGGACAAGCAGCTGCACCTGGTGTAAGTAAAGAATCCACAATATGGCATCTGCTGTGTTTCAGAAGGATACTTTTGGGTATAGAAATGGCTAAAAAATTCACACAGTAGAAATTTTTCTTTTTCTTGAGTAGGTAACTGATGTATTGCACTGATGGTTCAGTTTTGTAAGGTGGTTGGCCCTGTGTTAACTATTAATTCTGTATAGTATTTTAAACATGGATTAATTATGAAATTATCTGATTAACTATGGGATTATCTGGTATTTGTAATTGTAATATAAAATCGTTTTTCTAGACTTTTTTTTTTTCCCCTAATGCTCTCTACATATTGTTTACAGAAGAACAAACTAGAGGTCATCCATGTCCCAGTTACCACTTTGGTTTGGTTTTATGTGTTTATATGTTTTTGTTTTTTTTTTAATGAAATTCTTCTGTTAGTAAATGTATTTGAGAAGTGGGCTACATTCTGAAAATTCAGATGTTGATTTTTCAGTCACTTACATGCATAAGCAACCCAATAAGCTATAAATTTTTTTGTGTGTGATTCACTCAGTTAAAAAAACCTGGACTTTGCAGTTCAGAGACTGTGAACCTGACATGATTGGCATTCTGTGTATTCCATTCACTTGCAGTGGCACATGAAACACAGGTTTTGTCTTTTAGAATCCCAGTTAATGAACAGAACAATGTGTACTCTGACTTCTGCCATTCTGTGTACGTTTGGCAGTGCCCCCCATAGAAATTAAACGAGAAAGAAACAACAGATTTGAGTATGATCTAAAGGAAGGCAAAATAATACTTTTCTTTTACCTTTTAAGCAACCCACTGAGTACTTTGATATGGGGATTTTCCTGGCCTTCTTTGTGGTTGTGTCTCTTGTTTGCCTCATTCTTCTCGTCAAGATCAAACTGAAACAGCGACGTAGTCAGGTAAGAGCAGTCATGGGAATTCACCACATGCTGCAAGTTGGCTTCTCTTGCTTTGTGCTAAAATGTGCTCACAACTTTTGGAAATGCAGGAGACTGACTTAAAACAGCTATCTTAGTGGCTCTGTGGTTTTATCCATGTGTGTAGGTCTTTGGGATAACTTGGATATATCTTTAAAGGAGATTTACATTGACCCATGATGTTTGTTCAGTTAAATCCTGAAATGGAAACAGTACAGAAGCAGTCCACTTAGCCACTGGGAAGAAAGAACATTTCTGGTTGCTCAGTAGCACTGGTGTACTTCTAAATAACTCCAGACTCTTGCTGCTGTATTGTGGAGAGGATGGAAAATAAATCACAAATCTTTTCCATAGGATAACATCTATTGAAATGGGAGGGGTTTTCAAGGTAAAAAGTTTGGTTAGGAGAAATTCCAGGTGACATGCTTTGAGTTTGTCCTGGAGGAAATGATACAGCTAATTTATAACATTTCATTTTAATCCCTTTCTCAAGTGTTACTCCAGGTAATTTGGTGATAACAGCATATTGGGGGATTACAATCAATGCTGACATATATTAAAAAGTTCCTGGCCAAGTTTTATATGTTGGTTTGAATAGTTGCTGCCTATCAATTGAGCAGTTGTAGTGTATCCCATTTGTCAGCACCTTCACCCAGTTCTAATTCAGAGTAGTTTATCATTCTCACTTCTGCATGTGGCATACATTGTTTTCATGAGGCTTCTGATTCTGAATTCCAATTAGCCTTCTCTTTGTTTAATTTAAGAAATTATACATCAGTTCAGTTGGGCCTTACATGATCTGTAAGATATGGTGGTGTTTCTCTGCTACTACACTCTAGTCCCTTACACAGCAGCATTGCCTTTTTTTTTTCCTTTTTTCTTTTCTTTTTTTTTTTTTTTTTTTATANTTTTTTTTTTTTTTTCTTTCTTCTCATGTAGAATTCCATGAACAGGCTTGCAGTGCAAGCACTGGAGAAAATGGAGACCAGGAAGTTTAAGTCCAAAAGTAAGGGACACCGAGAAAGTAACTGTGGAGCACTGGATACACTCAGTAGCAGCTCCACCTCTGACTGTGCCATCTGCTTGGAGAAGTACATTGATGGGGAGGTAAAGGATGAAGGGTTTCTTCACCACGGGCTGGGAATGTAGGTGGTTTTGGCACTGTGGTACGTGGCTGGCTCTTGGGTACATTGTGTGCTGAGGTGGTGCTGCTTTGTCAGTTTGATCACACTGAGCAGCCAGCTTGGCTTCAGCTGCATCCTGCAGCTCTAAATTACCCACGCTGCAAAGTGGCAGGTGAGGGATCCCATTTGCAAGTTGCTGCCTCCATTGTTGTTGCATTTCTGAAGAAAAAGTCACAAAGAGGTCAGGGTTGCCTCAGTGGTTGCTTCTCTGGGTATTTTTGACAAGTCATGTGCTAAGGTGATGATGCATGCAAGCTCTGTTGGAGGTAAGGAATATCCCTAGGGTTTTGCTTTTCAAGATTTGATGGCACCCTCTCTTAAAAATGTCAGGTACAGCACTGCTGGGAAACCAGAGGAGGAGGAGGAGGAAGAGAGGTCAAAACGTTCAGGAACAGTTTTTTTGACTCCTCAGTTACTATCACTATATTGATGTCAGGGCTTGGTGTCCATGACAGTTCTACCCAGAGGAAGCAATGAAAGGGGAAAATAGAAAATGGGCTCCTTAAAATAAATAAAATAGAGGCAGTCAATATTCACACTCAACTTCCATTAGAAAGATGATGTGAGGACATTTTATTTTGAAAGGATGGTAAAAGAGTCATAATTTTTAAGGCAATAGAAAATATCAGCTGCATATTTGAGTGCTGCAAGGTGTAAATAGAAAGATAAATGAAGTTAGTTGATGGGAAATTATTCAGAGTAGTAAGGAGGAAGGTAGACAAGGGTTTCAAAAGGACTGTACAAACTGACTGGAGAGGAAATTCAGGCATGAACTTCAGCTCGAAGTGATAGACATAGGGAAGACCTTCACATATATCAGGGATGGGTTGGGAGCTAAGCATTGCTGTTCAGGAACAAGATCTTGATGTTTTAGATAGTTTTGTGAAAGCAAATTGGTGGCAGTTTAACTGCTTTGTGGCAGTTAAAAAGGCAAATCAGATGCTAGAAATTAGATGGGAGGGAAAGTCTAGAGAAATGAACAGAAAACATAATTACACCACAGTCTAAGCCTCACATAAAAATTCAGAATGGAAACAAAGGTGCTTCAGGAAAGGGTAGTCACAAAATGATCAAACATTTTGTATGTAAGAAAAAACAAACAAATGATTGAGTGGACAAGGACTCTTTAGACCCACATTACATGGGGACAGAGGGGAATGCAAAGTTGTGTGGTGTTTCTCCACCAGGAGGTAGTAGCCCTGTGGAACTCCTTGCATGTTAGAAATTGAAAACCTAAGCTCATGGGGAGACATGAGCAGTACTGGGAAGCAAGATCTGTTGCAGGTTTCTGAGATACCCATCAGGCTCAGGAAATCCTGTAAACAGATCATAACTGAAGGATAAGAGTCCTGGACAAGGGAAAAAGTACCATATACACTGTGTTGGTTTTGCATTTACTTGAGTGTTTTCTATTGCTAATAATTGTAGGAAAGATACATCATTACTCTTGATTTTTATTTTTTTAAAGTTAATTTAACATACTAAGGAAAACTTTAGTGATGGCCTTTTTAAAGGTGTTGGGTCATAGGAACATACTACAAAAAGTGACCTAAAAAAATGTCCTGTATCTGCATGGAGCTCTGAGATGCCTGCAGACTATTCTTTTAGAGACAGTTGAGCACTAGCTGTTGTGCTCTTGGCTGTCTTTATGCCATTTTTTTCCTTCTTAGCACTTCAAGATTAGGAATTTCTCCATTTAGTAGCCAGGTTGAAAAAAACTAGGAACAAGCTGTGAAGAATTCACTTGTCAGGAAGAAATACTTTTTCACGGTCCTTCATCTGTTCCTGTAGGAACTGCGTGTCATTCCTTGCACTCACCGATTCCACAAGAAATGTGTGGATCCTTGGCTGCTGCAGCACCACACCTGCCCTCACTGCCGCCACAACATCATCGGTAAGTGCTGCAGTGTAGATGCTCTGGTGTGTCATTTATTTCAGAGAGCTTAAAAGATAAAATAAGAAGTGTGTCTGTTTGTGAATCTCCATGGAGCTCTCAGTCCTTATTGTAGCACAGCCCTGGAAACACAGCCCCAAACTCTTTGAGAGCAGCTGAGTGCCCCTGGCATAACCTCGGGATGGGGATGATGCCCAGCTGAGGGCAGTGTTGTGCAGCCCTGAGTGCAGGGACACATGGAGAAGAGGGATATGTTTTCCTTTGGGAATCACAAAGAAAACAGTGTATGGGCTTTTATTTTTCCATGGTGTTGTAACTTGGAACGTGGTTTCCCTTACTTGCCCTCTTCCCGCTTTCAGTTCTTCTGCCTTAAGAAAGTTTTCTGTCTCTGCACATTTATGTAAAAATGTGTAAAGTGGAAATTTGAGCAATGACTTCCAGCCTCTCCTAGCCTCTGCAAGATGTAAGCAAACGATTTTGTATATATGAGAACAGTGTCTGAAATAAATTCACTTCTTTTGTGTTTTAAGCAAATACATTTGAGTGTTTCAAAGTTTTCCAGATATGTTTTTGACTTCTGTTTTGCTCTTATTTCCTTCTGTGTAAAAAATTGTGCATAGCGTAATGACACGGATAACAAAATATCCTTCTTTCTTGCATAAAGCATATTCCCTTTTCTTCCCTGCTAGTTCTACTTCTCCGTTTTTATTTCTCTCATTCAGAACAGAAGAAGGGGAACGCAGCTCCGATCTGCCTGGAATCCATCAACCCAGGCCGCAGCCGGCAGCAGAGGGTGATTCTGCCCGTGCACTACCCGGGCCGGGTGCACCGAGCGAGCCAGATAACGGCGTATCCCACCCGGACGAGCATGGACCCTCACGGGAACCCCATCACCTTGCTGACGGTCGAGCGCCACGGCGAGCAGAGCCTCTACCAAGCCCCGTCCCCAGCCTATATCCGCAGTTATCAGCCGATTCGCTTGGACCACGCTTTAAACGCGCATCACTGCGGCCTGGAGCACAGGGCTTACTCTCCAGCTCACAACTTCCGGAGGCCCAAGTTCGGCGGACGCAACTTTTCCAAAGCGGCGTGCTTTTCCCGATACGAGACCATGTATCAGCACTACTACTTCCAAGGCCTTAGTTACCCTGAGCAAGATGGACAGCTTCCAGCTGGCATTTCCTCAAAGGGTCCTTCCCGTGCCTTTCAGCCTGGTAGCAGCGTGCTCTTCCCTCCCGTGGTACACGTAATGCCCTCGTCCCGCTTGGAGAGCGGCAGTACGTCCAGCTTTAGCTGCTATCACGGTCACCGTTCGGTGTGCAGTGGGTATTTGGCTGACTGCCCCGGCAGCGACAGCAGCAGCAGCAGTTCTGGTCAGTGCCACTGCTCCTCCAGCGATTCCATGGTTGACTGCACTGAGGTCAGTAACCAGGGGGTTTACGGGAGCTGCTCCACCTTCCGCAGCTCTTTGAGCAGTGACTACGACCCCTACGTTTACCGCAGTAGGAGCCCCTGCCGAGTGGGCGAGGTGGGTGGTGCAAACAGGGGTGCGATTGTGCTTTTGGAGGGCCCCCACCAGGACGAGCTTCCAGCTCACGGTCACGGTTTGGTGGGTGCCGACTGCCGGCCCGTGCCAGCTTCTTCCTCAGGGGACCAACTGTCTAATTGCAGCATGGATATGAACTATAGCAGTAATTCCTCACTAGAGCACAGGGATCCAAATGGCACTACCTCAGAGGGAGGACCTGAGGCCGCTCCCGGTGCCGCCTTGGATGTTAAAAGGAACTGGAAGAATCCAGAGATAGCAGGGTCGATTTCGGAGCAGGCGTGCGCGTGCTGCTTTGAATTCCAGCACTCTGCCCTGGAGCCCAGCAATGGGACAGCTGACTGTAGTGCACTCTTCCTTAGCTCTCCGCTGTGGGGGACGTGTGGCCAAGGAATTGAACCGCAGTCAGGGAACACCCCGGGCTTGTACAGTATTAACTCAGACCACTTACATAGGACAGATGGGGTAAAATATGAGGGGTTGCCCTGCTGCTTCTATGAAGAGAAGCAGGTAGCCTGTAGTAGCAACAGTGGCAGCGGAGGTGGTGGCTGCTATACAGAAGACTATGCGGTGAATGTGCAGTACACGCTTCCCGATGACACCTTGCCAAACTGCTGTAAGGGCGTGTGTGATCTGGGTCAGCGCATTCCCATAATTCCCGAGGACAGAGACTGCGAGCTGATCCTACCGCCGGAGCACCAAGGGACCCACATAGGAGGTTGTGGCTCCTGGGATGGAACACCTGAGCTGGACACTTACCTGCACTGTCAAGGTATTGGAGAGGTACAGGTCGAGAGGGAGGTGTGCTATGAGGCCACATCGTTCCTGCGGCAGAACTACTCTCAGGAGGAGGAAACTGGAATGCCCTTTCCCAGTCCCACTCTGAACTCCCAGAAGCTTATGATGACCACAAAGACCACAGGTAACAAATGTGCTCTTTTCTTGATTACTTGCTACCTTTCTGTGTTAGTGTATGAGATGCTGCCAGCTACCTAGGAACCTGCAGCCATAAAGGTTACTCCATCCTTCACATAAGAGCAGGTTACTGACTAACCATTCGCCCCAAAGTATTATTCCCAGGTTACCTGTGCTGATTTGGTCACAGCCAGAGTAGGACAAGATGACAGCTTACTAATTAACCCTATAGAAGCTTTCATGCTCATCCTTTGTGGCGAGGGCCCCCATCAGAGTTGCCATAGCAAGGGACACTGTCTTGGCAGCTGTGGTGAGTTGCCTAAGCAGGTAAGGCCACTGTGAGAGACAACAGACAAGCTGAAGGTTTTCTTTAAAAAAAGGTGAAAATCTTGGAATTACCATAGAAGAATATGTGGGAAAGTCTCTGCTGTGGATGTAGACAACCTCCCATCTAGGTATTGCAAGGCTGCTAGGGTTGCCTTCACTGCAGGCTGAACAGCCCAGATCTGCCCTCAGCCTCTCCACACCAAGTGCTCCAGCCCTCTGAGCATCTTGGCTCTCTGCAAAACTCCACTCAGTGGCTGTCTTGTTCTGGGGGCCCAAAACTGTATGCAATATTCTAGATGCAATGTTCCTTAGTTCTCTTTATTCTTCAGGTGCTGGATCTCATCCCTTGGAGAGAAGCCAAATCAGTGACTAGACCTGTCCAGACGATCCCAGATGGAGAAGCGGAGCTTATCAGAGACTCCAAATTCTCACGGACTTAATTTTTTTTAAGCTTTGACAAACACACAAAAGTGGTAATGTGGAGAAGTCCCTCCCCTACTTCCTCTGTGTTCACATCAGTTTGATTGTCTCCTTTGTCCCTCCTGCCTGAAGCCTTCAGGCCTTGATTTGTGTGCAAAGCCCATGTGGGACATGGTGTGGAGCATTTCTGAGCTCTAGTGCCATTTCTATATTAATGACAAAGTGTTATTTATATTTTCTTTTTAGAAGTGACCTCTTGCTGAGAGGTAACAGTGTGTTAAATAAGCCAGGCTATGTGTAGATGCTGTTATCTCCTACTTGAAGGAGTCCAGCCTTTGATAAGCTCAGGGCTACACCTGCCTTAGAAACCAGATAGCACCTTGAAATATAGTAATCCAGAGGGATACAGCTGCTGAATGGATGCTCAGATACTGACTAATCCCAGTAGCAAATCCTAGCAGCCAGCAAGTCCTGTGAGTGATTTTGAGGGAGGTGAAGCATTGGACTGTCTCCTTTCTCCTCTTCCCTTCTCCTGCTTTTCATGCTGCTCTGATGGTTTGGCTGGGAAAGGTGTCCTGCCATTAGAATTAGTTTCAACAGAGTGGGGGTAAGGAAACTGATAGCTCAGAATGTTCTCATCCTCACTTCCTGTATTTAAACTGTGGACCTCATTGTATCTCTGACCAGTGAAGAATGCTGGGGACCTCTCCCTCAAGCAGATGCTCGAACAAAGTGCTTAGAAAGGGTATTATTACCTTTGTAGGTAATGAACTTTTCCTTCCATAGGAAGTGTTTCAGGCACCTGTAGCCCCTGTTACGGCTGTGAGGAATGCTGGCATGTGCAGGAAATCAGAGCTTGCAGTGTGCTTGCAGCTTTGCTGGCTCATTTTGGGAACAGGGTTCCTTGTTTCCTTACAGGCTGCAAGCATGCCTAAGGGAAGCAGTGCTTGTCACCTTTTGTGAGTGTGGGAGAGTGAGGGACTCGGTTTGATCATTGTTTTCTTCTTTGCTGTGGTTGATGTAGCTGCCATAGATTGATCTGTTTTAAAGGTTTCTTGGGCCCAGCCGGTTGTGCTTCATTTTTGTCTTGTGTACAGAGTGCTCTCTGTATCCCATTAGCCTGGGCACATACTTTTGTTCTTGTTCTTGTCCTAGTGGGGATGTTTGTTATCGTGAGATAATGTATGTCGTCACTTCTGATAGCAATTGTTTCCTGTGGAAACAGCAGCTTCTGAGTAAGAGGCTACCATAGCATGGGTTAAATTGCCTGTCATGCTGCATGTGCCTGAGGACACAGTGTCATCCTGTGGTGTATTCACAGCAGGAATTCTTCTAAAGGGAAACTAAGTATTTAATGCCCACAGTGCCAGTCTTCTGAAAAGATTTGTCCTAAGTTCACTTTGGAGATACTTCAAAGATAGGAAATAGAGATTTATACTTCATATTCTGCCAAAGCAATGTCCTTGACAGCACTGGGCTGGTTGTGAGGCCCAGCAAAGCTAACTTGTATTCTCTGTAGTCCCAAATGAACTATTTTAAAAGAAAGAAACATCTAAGAAATAACAAATATGTTTGTCTATTTCCTTTTGCTTTCATACCCGGTAAGTTAGGAAAAAAGTTTCCACCTAAAGGAATTCACATTACATCTTTTCAATCAACAAGCACCAAAATTCAGCTGTTCAGAGAATTAATACAAGGCAATATCTGGGTATAAGATTAAAAGAAAAATTTCAATAAACACATTTTCTGTGTATAAAGCTTATTAAAAACTTATTCATTCTCTGAATGACTGAAGTAAGTGGTATGTGTTGGGAGAACAAACTCTAAAGGTTTGTGATTTTTTTGATTTATATTTTTTTCTAATTTTTAAGTCTTACCTTCTCCTTCCTCCACTAAAAAAAGAAATGCATTATAGAAGCTATGGTATACTAGCTTGGTTATTCTGCTTGGTGTTTTGTGAGGCACTGTAAAGGCCACCTAAAATACATTGTACTCTGTAACTAAAACAGTATATTGTGGTAAAAGTGGTTCTTAAAGAGAGAGGAATATTCTGGCTCACAGTGACCCTGATGTACTGGCCCCACACATTGTGGAAATCTCTGCTGGTTCAGGTCTGTGCAGGCCACACCACAGACACCCCACACCTGCCTTCTGTGCTGGCTCTGACATTTAACATCAAACTTTATGTCCAGTGCAGACTTACAGGCTAGCTGGCCATGAGAGATGGTTTTTATAACAAAATGCCTTTCTACTACTTACATGAACAGTTGTTGTTGTGTTTGGCTCATGAGGCACTATTTAAAATGTTTTTAATTAAAATTGTCTTATAGCACTTAAAATTGTTTTGTATAAAATTTGCTGTAAAGATTTTGTAATATGGTCAAAGGGCTCTTTCTCCTTCATTACCATTTTTAAAAATGTTTTAAAAGCTAGAAAGCATCTTGTATATATTCTGTATATGTATAGCAGCACATTTCATGTATGGAAATATGTTCTCAGAATATTTATTTACTAATATATTTATCTTAAGCCATGTCTTATGTTGAGAGTGTGTGACATTATTGTAATAATCATTGAAAATCACTAACACGAGGCCCTGTAAATACATGATAATTGCACACAAAGATTTTACAGTACTTGCCGACCAAAAATGATTTAAGAGAAGTGTAGTACTTGCAGTTTTGTAAGAAAGTGTACAAATGTCTGTATTAAAAGAAAAAAAAAGGCAAAACCACACAAAAAATACAGTTTTATTGCATATACATGTGGGAGTTGTCCTTCTTGTTTTGGGGGAGAGGACATAGATAGCTGTTCTCCTCAAAGTATAGTCCTAGATATACTGAGATGAACTCTAATAAACAACTCTTTTCCCCCTTTTTTTTTTTTTTGTTAATAACAGGTGGATGTGTACATGTCACACAGCACAGCAGTTACTGGGGAGCAGGGGGGTAGGTGTCACACAATCCCCTGAACCCCCCAGGTACATGAGAAGTACTACATCTGCTAAAAGAAATCCTCATTTATGTTTGGAACCTGCCTGCTCCTTGTGGCAGGGGAACTTAACTCTGTTGTAATTTCAGGTAAAAGTAATTTATTCTCCTGAAATAAAATTGTTTTGGGAGAGCACGATACAGGTGGACACAAGTGGGTAAATCATAACTTGAGTAGTCAAGCTACATCCAGGTCCTTTTCCTGGATCATGGAATCACTGCTCCTGCTTAAGTGAAAATCAAACTGTGGTACTGGTTTTGTCAGCAGAGAGCACAATTTCATCAGAGATGTTTATGCAGACACCAGAAGAGGGGAGCCTGGGGTGTGTGGCTCTGTGTGTGTCTGTACATGTGTATTTGTGTATGTTATTGTGTAAACAGTTCACCCTCATGTATTATTCATTTCCCATCCAGGGATACACTCACAGAGCCTTTTCCAGGATTCCCCAGCTTCTTCCTTCTCCCAGATTTTCACCTGGTAATCCCCTGGACTTTCTCCATCTCTCATCCACGTTCAAATGCACTGTAATCCAGTCACCTCAGGATTCAGCCAAGAAATGAGCCTTACTTCTCTCCAGGCCTCCTTGTTTCCTATGTGATAACCCCATTTGGGATGGCAGACTGTTCAGTGTTGTTTTGTAGGGGACCCTTCAGAGCATGAGCAGCAGTTCCCATCCTGATCTCAGGTAAGATGGAAAAGCCTGGGCTGTGTGGGAAGGCAGGCACAATAATGGAAGAGCAACAGGAGCAAGTGCTTCCCAATTAAAGTAAGTGCCCCTTTTTTCACTCATTGAGCAGAATCTTGGCAATTGCCAGTGATTACAGATATGCCTTTTATATGCAAGTTAGTCAATGAAACCAGTGGTTTTACAAATAGCATAGAACCCCTGTATGTGGGTGGCTGGTAACTCATATGTTGACAGGTCTGAATCTCTTTTCTTCCCTCCCTTCACCTCTGTTAGCTGTTGCTGCTGGTGTTCTGTTTTCTTGTTCCCTGTTCTGAAGAAAACTGCCAGGTGCTTGTGCTTCTAAGAACAGGACATGCCACCCCTCAGTGTCCCACAGAATCATCAGTGACACTCCAGTGGGCTGCTGGCTGAACTTGTGTGTGGTGCTCAGCTCTGTGTGATATTCTGTCTAGTCTTGTTGTGTGGGTTTTTTTTTTTTTTCATTACTAAATGTAAATATTTTCTGTCCAAAATGAACATTTTCATAATTGGCAAGGGGGTGGGAGGTTCTTTTTACTTTTCAGGTTTGATGTTTAAGGAACAAATTTGTGACAAAATCAGAGTCCTTTGGGGCACCACAAACCTCCACAGAACCTCAATATAGTAGAAAAAGACAAGCAGGAGCAGATTATTCTTGATGGATTGTCCATTATGGTAACACTTGGTGTTTCTGTAACACTATCTGCAATATTGTGTGCATCTGTCAAATCCTATGACAGCTGTTAGGTAACGTTTGTTGGTACTTGGATAGTGGGAAGAGAAAAATGCCCTTAAAAGGATGGCCAAGTTCCTACCCTGTGGAGCCAGCCTGGCCTAATTCTCTGGCCAGGGAGACAATAGCATACCTGAAACCAGATATTTTATCTTGCAGTGAAAGCACCCTGCTCCTGTGACTTAAATGCTTCATAGAAAAGTGTCTCTTTCAGAATAAAGAACACGTTTCCCTCATGGGGAATGAAGCTGCTGCTTAGGAAACAACCAAGAAGGAACCAGGGAACAGTTCCCAGAAAGAATCAAAGTGCCAGAGCCTCATAACCAGAATGGCAAGAAAGGAGAGCAGAGTAACCTCCCCTGTGTAAGGAGAGGCCAGTCCCCTGTGACAATTGTGTTCCTAAAAGAAAAATGAGCCTTCACATGAAAAGCTGGAGACAGTTTTGGTATTTGTCACTGGTTTTCTGGTGTTTATGTAAAAGGTTGCTGAAGGTTTCTTGAACTGTAGCATTATTTAGGCCAGGAGGAATTAATTAGAGGAAAGATGAATCTTGTAAGAAAGTGGAAACAGCATTACACATTGCTGCAATTTGCAAAGCAAACGCTGAAAGAATTGTTACAGTTCTAAAAGTTTGAAAACATGCAAAGTGAAAACCTTCAATTTGCTGTTACCTCAGAAATCGTGTCTCAGAGCAGTATCATACTTTATATATAAAGTAATCATTCTCAGCTCTAATACTCTCTTCTAATTTGTATAGCAGGCAGTGCTTGTAATCTGGTGAACTGCAGTAGTTTCTGCCTCCTTTATTTCCTGTTTGTATACACTTCAGTCATCCTAACTGAACTCCTCCTGCACAAATACACTGTATTTATTTTTTCATAATTATTATTTACAACCACTTGCTGAATGCAGAGTGGACAGTTATATACACTGCACATACTTCAGCAGCGAGTCATCTCAAGTTGGATTTATTCTGGTTTCTTGACAGCCTTGTGTGGTTCATGTGATAACTTTTGCATTTTTGGTAGCAAAATGTCTTTAGACTGAAGTTCACGATGCCAAATTTCATTCCAAAGCACAGGTGCTCAGTGAATTTGAGAGTGGTGTGAAATGTGTGTGTAGTGGAGACGTGTTCTTACAAAAAAAAATTGGTATGATCTGAAGACAATTGTATTTTTTCACTCTCAAGGTAGCAGAATTGTCCATAAATGTCCAGAACAATATTCAGGTGAAACTACCAGTGAACTGTATTTCATTGGAAGATTGTGAAATATTGCTGCAAGGCAGTAAGAACGAGCTGGACAAGTTTTTGTCAGGAGTTGTTTTTGTAGTTCACCCTTCCTTTAGGCATAGTGGTGCACTAGGAAAATCTGTTCCTTCCCACTGCCTGAGAAGGTTTATTAAGCAGAAGATGAAAGTGGAATAGCAACTTATGCTCATTCAGTGGTAGCCATGTGTCTGCTGATGGGTTTGGCCTGTAGTCATCCAGGCTGCAGATTCAGTGCAGTTTCCAGGACTATCCATAAAAATCTCCTATTTATACTATTGCCAGGGGGGGTTGGAATATTTAGATTTTAATTCTGCAATCCTACTGTGGATTGTCTGTATGAGCAATGTGATAAACTTTCTCAGCATTGTCCTGGCTGTAGAAAATCTGGCAGAAACAAGTCCTAAAGAAAGTTTTGTTAATGCTTGATTGAAAAAGCACATTACTTGTTTGATGGCAAAAATCATCCAGAGAGTATATACACATGCATTTGCAGAAACTAATGAACAGCCTAATACAATTACAGGCTAGAAATGAGATTCAAAGGAGGAAAATGTTTCTTACAGCAATTGTTTTATCAGCATCTATTCTGTCACAAAACTGAGGCTGAGTTCCCCTATTCTCAATGTCTTTCTATCATATAGACCAAAGAAGTATCTTTGATTTTTTTCCCCCTATGGTTACAGTGTATAGAAAATTTATTTTTCCCAGAGTGTAAACTAACATCTTCCTATAAAATGTTAGCAAGAAACAAGCATAATATGCTGTATTAAATAATGCATTTCCTATACATATACAAATATATATATTACTATGATAACACATCACACATTTTTACATAACAAAGTCTCTATTTTCCCACAACATAACAATATTAAGAAAAAAACACATACAAAACCATGTAGTCAACGAACTAAACTAGTTTTAAATGTAGATTTTGAATGAGGGAAGGCACTTTTCCAGCTGGCCCCTTTCCACCTGAGGTCCACACAGGCTCACACAGGGCTGCTGTGGCAGCTCCAGCAGAAGTGCTCATTGCCCTGCTCCTGGGGCAGATCTCTCCTTGTCCTGGGGTTTATTGTCTGCTTAGCTGTGGCCTCAGGGAGCTCTGAGCTCATCTCCCCTGCAGCCACCCAGAGAGCAAGGTCAGGGAGCTCAGCTCTGTAAAAAGGAACTCGGGGAAGAAAAAGCTGATTTTTGACCTGCTCAGTTCATTGCACCACTACCCAGCTGGTCACACCAACACAGGGGTGAGCAGGGAGCCAGAGCAGGAGCTGAAATCCACCTGAATGAGGAGGCAGCTCCTCCTGATGGTTTGGTTGTCACAACAGTTGCTTTTGACTTTGTAGCCAGTGTCACCTTTGCAGCCTGTCCCCTCTTGTGGGACTGCTAGGCAGGAGCTCAGCAGGCTGTTCAGATACAATTCCAAACAAATCCTTCTGCAGTTATTTTCAATTTGTTGAGGAAAATGCTGTAGACACCAACACCCTGAGGTGTCCCTGCTCTCCAGCTGCCAGCTCTCAGCTGGCTGTGTAGTAGGGGCATTTCTTTTGTGGGATTACAACAGTTGTGCATGGTCACACTTTTTGCTTCTTTCTCCCCCAAACCCTTACACAGCAAAGATCAAAACATTCTGTGTTAATGGATACCAGGTATCTTGGCCATAAATCACACCCTGAAGTGTCTGCACTAGGAGTGTGAGTGACCCTACCACATTTTGAAAAATCCACGCTGGAGATCTACCTGCTCTTCATGGTGACAGCCCTGTAAGGTAATAAGTGCTATTTAAGGGACCCTGTCCATGAATTTCCATCCATTGCTCTCTTTGCTAGCACTGGAAGTATCTAGAATCAGCCAGTCTGAAAGATTTGGTGGGGGAAACATAATTTCTTCTATGCTTTTATCAGTGTATTACCCATGCACTGTCTAAAATAGTCATGCTTATTGTTGCCATGACCAGTTAATCTGCTCTAAGTGCTGGTTTTATGGGATTTCTGTACAAAAATTTGATTAATGTTCTCCATGAAAATCCCATGAAATACAATTTTATTAAAATATTTGAGGCGCTATGGGAGCAATGCAAAAACCTCACTTCTTGAATTCTCTAGATTTTGCTTTAGTAGCATCAGCTTTTGTTGTTGTTTGTGATATTTTCTCTAATATTATAGTGAAATTAAATTTTTCACCAAGGAAGAGAAGCGTAACGTTCTGCATTTTTTCTTTCTGAAGTAGGTGTAAATCAGTCACTGGGTGTTCCTGTTTTGTTTTTTTTTCAGTTAATGACCATTAGGGAACTGCTTTATGAATGTCTCTGACAAAATGTTTAACTTGCATTTGATAAGGCAGGCAAAACTTCATCACTTTGTGATAAGCACTCTGTGCTCTAACAGCTCCTGGGGATCTGGCACCACACTGATTCTCTCTGCCTGGTTTCCTATTAGTGCACCAAATTAAAGATGCTTAGGAACCAACCTACTTTGTTTTGCTATGAATCTCTGAGGTGAACTCCTTCCCCACAGAGAATGATGCAAAAACTTACTTTTAAAAAAGACAATTTCAGAACTTTAGTTGGGTCTGAAACAGACAAAGGTTTTTGGTCCAACATGATGAGAGAACCAGCATATTTTTTACAACTTGTCCTGTCTTCATTTTAGCTAATACTGTAATTATATTTTCCTGTATTCTTTCCAGCAGCTCATGAAAGAAAGTACTGGATGTTCCCATGCTATTCCATTTTTTATATAAACAATTCCATAATTGCTGGCTTAGTAAAGTCTGGTTTCTTTTAAGCGTGCATTGTGATATTGTTCAGCTGTCTCTAGCACTCATCTGTGGTGCATAAATCAAGCTGGACTGAATTTAGTTCAGGTAAAAGACCAGATCTACAGTGGTAAGGCACTATATTTCCCTGCTTATTTCTCTGATACCCTGTTTTTTCAGTGAAATCTGTAGTTCTCACAAAAAGGAGTGAGTTATATGTTAAAAAACATAAGAGCAGATACTAGAATGAATTTAAACTCAGTGACAATTTCCTTACTTTTCTTAATTACCTTTTGCAGATGCATTTAATAGATGTTCTCTGCCTGCACATCTGGTATATGCACACCATTGGCATAAGTTCAAACTTAACCAGAATTTCTGTAGTTTAATGGTTCTCAGTGAACCTCCTCTGACTGAGTTTGAGGAGCTGCCCACTGTAAACTTTGCCAGACAATTTATCTGACATTTGCATTGACAGTTTTTCCTAAATATCTTGCTCTGAACTTGCTAAAAGACTCACTGCTGATCCCATGGAATCACTTGTTTCCCACTTGTGGTGGTGGGATGAGAAATCTGAGTATTGTGGGTGGACAGTCAGTCTACCAAAGAGAAGAAATAGTTAATGCTGTCTGTTGCAATCAAAGAGAAAATAGTTCACAGATCAGAACCCCATTGATGTTTTAGTTCTTTGGCAATTAAGGCAATTACCTTAAAAATTCAGTTCAGTTTCAATGTTGCAGGCAAGGAGACACTTCTCCTCACAGGTGTCCCTGTTTCCTGCAGTTCAGCTGCACAGCCTGGCCCAGGAGAGTTGGTGACAGCAGCCTACAACTTTGTAAATAGTTTGGGCTGCTGAGATTAACACATGTGACTTCAGAGTAAAAATTTGTTAGTCAGCCTCACTGATAAAAATTCAGTGGATTACAGTATCTTTGGAGAATCCTTTAAGAAGCCCTAAGCTTACACCCAGGATGAATGGTGGCTGTCAGGCTGGAGTACAATGTTTTTTTAAAGGATCACTGTGAATATGAACAAAATTATCATAAACATCAGTGAATGATGGGTAATACAGAGTCATTTAAAAGGCTTCAATGCTCCTTCAGGCCTTGACCTGGTAAGCACTAATCAATCAAAATGCATTATTTGTAGCTGAATCTTGTTTTAGAGGCATCCTGAATTTGATTTTTTTTATGTTTGCATCTCTGCTTTTAGACACAGAAACAGAAAGTGCAGAAAGAGCGCGGCACTGTGCAACCAGGCTGATAATTTTTCCAGTCTTTGATTGCCATTCTCCTGCATAGTGCCATTGAGATGTTTTTACATCAAGGCAAATAAGCTCTGTTTGCTGTGGTAGCTGAAGAAGTTACCAGTACCCATCTCTGTGTTCAGCCTGGAGAATAAAAGCACTAAAGTTGCCTGACACAATGCAGTGGGACAGGCAAGTGGACACCCCCTCAGTTACCTTTGGCAGGGGCACAGGACAGTTTGAATTTTACAAGTTTTTACATCTATTTTAAGTGCAATGCTTTAAAAGCAGTAACTAACAGCACTACAGACTTGAGGAGCACCAGGTATTTCAAAGTTATTGCTGCAATTCAATCTGTTGTCACTGATATATCCAAGAGAACAGCAGATAGGCAAAGTCACTCAAAGGCCTTTGGAAATGGACTTTTTGGAAAACAGGTATGAGATTGGGAGGAAAAAAAAGGAAGATTAATCTCAAGTCACCTGGATTTTAAGAAGATCAATTCTTGCAAAATAAAAGGCACTTCAGTTTCCCACCAGTGGGTTGCAATCATCTTGTTGATTTCGAAGCTTTTTCTTGAAGATGGATATTGATGTGGATGGTTGGTAAAATATACTCCAGATCTCACCAGCAGTAGTGACATCACTGCAGTCTTCAGTTTCTGCTGCAGCTGGAATCTGGTGGGACCTAGGAAACGAGAGTTAATCCACTCTTGTGTTAATGAGCTAGTTATGTGTTAATAACCATAGCAATGGTTATCCATGTGTCTGCAGTACTCCTACACTGGGAGTGCTCACAGTGCTTCCACTACACCTGTGACTCTTCCTTCCCCTGCTGTGCAAAATGTGGGCTTTTGGAGTGTTCCTTGGTTGGCTTGACCAAATGAGAAGTAAGATATCCTTCTGCCACCCTAATGACAGCAGTGACATTAAGCTAAGAGAGCTCTACAGGCTATAGTTGTTATTATTATAGTTGCTATTAATACAAATTAATTTCCTTGTATATTTAAGCATGTCTGTACTATGTAAATACAATATTTAACATTTTGGTTTGCTCATAACTCACCCATCATTTCATTCAGTGAGTGTCCATCCAGAGGATACAAAATTTACTTGGTATGAGTGTAGAGGTTTTAATTTTTTCCCTGAGAAGTATTATCATAATTTGACCTCACCAAATCTGGATGTCTGATAACATTTTCCTCCTTCCTCCTAAAGTACAAATCTCATGAAGTCAAGAGCAGAAGAGATAGTCTAGTAGCAAATGCTGTTCTAACAGACTGGAAGGTTACAAATGTGCTTATTTAGGATTTTCTATGAGGATACAAATATGCAGTAACTAACTTGGTTAGAATGTGGCCAATCTGACAATGGGAAGGCAGAGAGGAGCCCCAGGTTTGGTTCAGAGCTGAGATCTCGGTTCTCTGTGGTTGGTTTTGCTCCACACTCACCTCATGGTAATGTGCAGAAGTATCTTTGCTATTATGGCTGTAACACTTAGGATGAGCAGTGCTGTGAGACTGTATATTGTCCATTCTGCAAAAGAGAAGAGGGGGAGCTCTCAGTATTTTCATTTATTTACAGTTTCTAGAGTAAGCATATTGAATGAAAGAAACAAACAACCTTGTGATGCTTTATTCAAATCTGTAATTTGACAATGCTTTAAAGCTAAAAGTATTTTCTGCAGACTGGCACAAACCATACAATTTTCAGTCAGAACTGTTTCCCTTGCAAAACTCCTCCCAATAAAATTAAAAGCTGGCAAAATTCAAAGCATATACTAATAAAATTATCTAGGAAAGGAAGCAGAAGTTCCCTTCCACCCACTGCCCCTTCCTCAAAGCCCCTTTACATGATGATTTGAACAGTATTTTTGGAACTGCATAGAATGGTGGTGGCTGGTTTGGGGGTGTGCAGTTCATGTTTCAGGTTTGGGATGCTGAGAGCTTCAGGACTGTGGGAGTGTCCACAGAGGGATTGAGACCCAGCTTCAATGATACAAAGCAGATGCTTTTATGTATCATTGGGTGGTTTAACAGCAGGAGAGAATAATAGTGACATTCACCATGAGTGCATTTCCAGCCTTCAATTATTTACAAGTCAGTAATTCCTGAATTCAGTGATGTCCTGAAGGTGAGTTCTAAACATCACAGTTCTCAGTGACACTTGGCAATACCCATTAACTTGTCTTTGTATTATTGATGAGGCTTTTGTTAATTGGGGTAACAGGAGTGCAACCAGCATTCAAGCTATTCTGGACTTTAGAATAAAGTTTACTCTTTATTCAGCAACTTGTGCTCTCTGTGGCATGCAGTGGTCACTAAAGCTGATTTCAGTAAGGAGGCTGCTCTGACTCACATATTTTGATGTGCTTTCATTTTCAAGAACTCAGCATCTTCACACTATTTCTGACTTAGGCTGAGAAGTTTTTTCAAATGTCTTGAGAGAATCCCAGTTAGTGCTAATTAGACTCTTAGTTAGTAATTCATCTGTTAGTAAGATGCACAGTGGATCTGCTAATGTGGAGGAGGCAGCAAAGGAAATAGTGACTCCAGATTTTGCTTTGGCAAAATGTTTTTTCCCATTTCCTCATTTTTGTTGTATCATTACCAGGCATGGAGCTAGTTGGATGGCTTGGGCTGGTTGTGATGACATAGAGGATCTTTGATGAGCGGGCTGCATTGATGCTGAGATTTGCTTGCTCATTTATCCTCTCTGGAAGGGTGTGATTCACTGGGATCTTGTTTGGATGCACATTGTCCTTCACAGCTGAAAACACGAGAGTTTGATTACAGTAACAAATAACAGGTGTAATTGGACTTCATTTTGTGCTTATAGACACACATGCTGCTCTGGTTTACTTAAGAGAACTCGAATTATCCAATTATATCTGATTCCTAGAAAAGCCTGTACTTTACCAGGCTGGGGTTCTTAGAATTTTCCTGGAAGCTGATTGTTCATCATAACAGTAGGTACAGCTCAAGGACCAGAACATTTTCTCCTGATGACTTTCAGCTGGAGAGGAAGGAGCCAAGATGAACCAACATGCAGATGGATGCTTTTGTTTTGTTTTGTTTCCCTGTGTCATTTTTCAATCTGTTTTAGCAGGAAGGAATTATAGATTTTAATTTTGAAAACCTGTATTTTGCTATTTATGATATAGCTGACTGGAATGTTCTAAACTGAGAGAAATTTTGGTGAAGCTTTCCACCTCCTTGAGTAGTGGCAACAAGAGAGATGAAACCTCTGTTAGCTCAGAGCTAAAATGTTTGTTCTTCAATTGCCACTTCAGGAAACTTTGTGAAATAAATGCTTCACTGAAAGGTAGAAACAGCAAAGGTAGCCTCTTACCTCTATACCTGATAGCAAATCCCTGGGCTTGATTGATGTCATCAGAGAAAAAGTACAAAATGACAAAATCCAAGGAGATGTTAAAGGTGTGGGGAGGCCGGTTCTTGCCATTAAAACGAGCTAGAACATGATAGGTATAACCATCCAGCAATTCCACCATATCTGTGGCATCTTTGATCTCAAAAAGGACAAAGGTGAAGTGGATTTGAGATGCTCCTGGAACTTGTATGGTCCAATAACAGACTTTGCCTGTGCCATATGTGTCAGGGAAATCTGGGGAATAGATCACAGCTGTAGCAGAAGTGTAGTTCCCTCCACAGGCACCAATAAGGGCTGTGAAAACAAGAGGAAAGGGGGAAAAATTGGAAGAAAGAAAAAAAACAAAAAAAGGTAATACATTAATTTTGCAAAGCTTTAGCACTTAAATGTGACTTGAAGGTACAGACTTGCTAGGCCAGCAGGATGCACTCTCTGCAGTTGCTCTTTCCTTCCCACAGCACTGAGAGCACAGCTTTTGTTGCCTTTGCTTGGAATACTCTCCTTAGGCCTCATTACTCTGACCTATGCATCAGCCTTGAACACTGCAATATCCTGTGTCCTTGTGTGTATCCGTGTACCCTTTCCTGCATCCTTGCAGAAATGGGATGAAAGATAAATCACTGATTCAGGGGCTTCTACTCCATCCCTACCAGGCAGGCAGGAAAGTGGATTAGTGACTGTTCATTCTCACTGCTTAATAACTGACATTCCTTCACAGCTGTATGAAATAGAGAACTTCAACAGGAGAGAATCCGGAGAGCAACTCAAATGCCACCACGTCACAATGCATATCCATACCTGCACATACAGTTTTTTTACTCTCTCCTAAGATCAATTCTTAGGGAATTTCTGATAGCTGACTTAGTAGCACTTGTGAGGAAAGTGAGAGAACCTCTACAGCATGAGCAAGCATCATTTCTTGGAAGAGCTATTTCGCATTATTAATGGATGAAAATTTTAGGCAGAAATGGAAAGGCAGCTTTATTTTATATAATGGAGGTGTTTTGCTGTTTGGTATGAAACAGTTCTCATTTTTTTGAGCCTTTTCCCTGATTTGCTGAACATGTGAGGCCTCTTCTTTGGGAAAAACAGAGCCTGCTTCAATACTTACTGTCAAAAAGAATGACTCTGCCATCCCCACCGCAGGGCTGAGTGTGGTCTCCAAAGCAAACACTGTTGCATTCTGTACTGGCTGCCTCCCCATATCTCCAGTAGTCAGGATTATTTCCACAGAAACAAGCATAACCTGATTCCATGCCTGCAAACTTTGACAACAAAGATGCATAAGGAAGGGAGGAAAAGTATTTGAAGGAGTGACAGCGGGAGGTTGTTTGAGCAAGAAAGCTGGCAGCAGAATATGTGTGTTTTGGAAAAGTGTGATTAGTCAGAGGAACCACCACAGGCTATTTTTGTTGGGCTGTCAGGATGCTACTTAAGACTTGGGGGAAAGATGGAATGGAGGGCACCCTGACACTCACAACTGCAGTAAGAAACCAGATTTTCTCCTGTTAGCCATTTGTCTGAATGCAAAGAGAGGGCTTGATCTCTGGGGTGGAAGTGCAACCTTAGACCTCCCAAAGGTTCAAAAAAAAAAAATGGAGAAAAGGAGAAATATGACAGAGAGCTCTAGGCATGGTGCCATTTTTGTCTTTGAAAGCATTTTTTAAATGTATGTCAAAGAAATCACCTTGAACTGTTGACTTCGGCAGGAGCTGATGCAGGTTTGGATTGTGAGTTTATTGGAAGTCTCGCTGGTGCCAGTCAAAGGTGGTGGCTCTCCATGGTCTTTGTAACAGCCCAGATTTCCTGGCACTGCCAAGAGTAACACACAACAGTCAACCTAAAGGTGTGCCTGTAAACACCCCAGACCACTCCATCACTACCTGGTTGCTCTCCCCATGCTCTGGGTTGATTTTGCACTATGGGAAGCGTTACTCTTTGTTACTCATACTCTGTATGATAATTTGTTACTCATACTCTGTGTGATTCTTGTCATATTTTCCAAACACGCCCAGGGATGAGCGATGGGACAGAAGAAAATCAGACCTTCTCAGCAATATACCTGTAAGACTCCCTAGCTGCAGTAAAATAGACAAGATAAACACCCTTGTTCATTTCTCCTGAAAGAGGCAATTAAAAAAACCCAAGTGGGTTCAGGGTGGTTGTGTTTTGTTGGGGTTTTTGTACTATTAGCATGCATATTCTGAAAATGTAAATTAAACTCTGTGATTTCTGTCTGATGTTCCAAACAATGACATTCTAGAAGTTTTCAAAACAGGATATTTGAGGAAGGGAACCTAAACTGTTTTAGAATGGAGTTTGGCAATTTTTATGGGAGGGACTTATGTAGGGAAATTTCCTAATATTTAAAACTTGAATTCTGATATGAATCTGAAGAATCATACAAAGAGATTAAAACCAAGCAATATTACTTAAAAAAAAAAAACCCATCTATTTACATTGATAGGATGTTTCAAGGCTCCTTGGTCACTATGGAAGATCAGAGTTTTCCCCCTTCAGTGCTCTGTTTTTTCTGGTTTTGCATTTTTCATCAAAGCACTGGAATTTAGCCAAGACCACCCCCCAGAGAGGATGTGGAGTACAATACAGTGCATTGCTAATGGCATAAAATTATCCCTTGCCCACTTGTCATATCTATTCACATCCCTGAAATTAAATCTGTTACTAGCTCTATGTTAAGTTTTATTTCTGTGCCAGATTGACATGGATTCTTTTTGTCCACCTCACTGCCACAGCTCTGTATGATATGATGTGCTCAGAAACCTGTATGTTTTATTTATGTAGTCACTGGTTATTACAGTACCCAGTAAACTTATTATAAATAATGGCATAACGTTGCTTCAAATATTGTTCATAAATTAATTTTGGTCTCTAAGAATACAATTTCAATTATAAATACTTGCATGGAGTTATGGCTTTGATATGCCCTGCAGCAACACTCATATAAGTACTGAGACTTCAAGTTACAGCCTGATTTAACATACCTTTGGAAATCCCCACTTGCAGCCCCACCCCAGCTGAGTACAGCTGGGCAGATAACTCTGAGAGAGCTCATTCTTTTTTGTATTGTGCATGATTTCACAGCCCTGACAAAGCTTCCTATTTATCCAACCTAGCTCATTTTCCCAAGAGACCTGGGATTTTTAATTCTTTTTTTAAAAAGTAGCTTTATTAGTGAGACCTTTCAACCTTGGCTCCAGAGGATTTGTACTTCAGTATGTTCCATGCTAAGAAACCTGAGTAATTTGAAAACTTACATTTTTTAACTAAATCGAGCATACATCCTAAGACCAATTAGTCCCTTTGGTGTCCCAGCACTATTTTAACCTTCTTTGCTCTTAATATTTAGCCTGCTAAAAAAAACTTGGCAAAAAAATGAGGTAGTCAGTGTTCTTCAGTTACTGTTGATGCTCACCAGTGATGTTTTACTATTACACTGTCTTCACCCATTTGTATCTTTGTCCTCTTCTGCTTAAAAGGTCACCTCTTTTGCATAAGCATATTATTTTTCTTTTAAGCAGCATTTGACATAATGAGGCCCTGGCAAACACCACAGCTTCTGCATTTTACATGTTGAGGCGTGTATTAAATGTATTAAAAATGGAATTAATCATTTTGAGCTCAAAATCATGTTCCAGCTCATCTAGCTGTCTTTGAAGAGTCTCCTAGCTTTTTGCAATGGCAGAAATCGTTTGAGATGTACTTGTTCCTGTGTTCCATATAGCTCTGCATAACTTACCTGGCCCTGCCATTTAACACCTCCATATTTCAGTCCAATTTATTACTTTACATACATGCACACTGGAAATATGATTCCAGTAATGAAATCTGTTTATGGGGAGAGAGTCATGTGAGTCATAAACATGAAGATGTGATTAAGTGGTATAGCAAGCCTTTCTTTCTTTCTTTCTCTCACATTTTGGAAGTGTAAGTTGTTATTTCCTTTGAACTTAAAGCTAACCTCATTAACAGGGAGACCAAAAGCAGTCAGGAATCGCTGCAGCACTGCAAACAAACCATCTGAAGCATTCAGTTCTGAATCCTCCATGTGAGGTGCACATGTTCTCTCAGCACTCAGAGCTGCAGCCTTGCCTTTTATTTTGTTTCTGTCCATTCCAGTCTGCTTAGCAGACATTAAGAAGGAGAGAGGAAGAACAGACCAAGCTCCTCCTGGAGTAAATTCCACTGTGTTCTGTGATTATGCTCATCCACCTTCACCTAACACTGCTAAATTCTGTACATTACATACACAGAATGTCAGAACACATTTCTGACTGAAGGATGTAGTGTTATGTATAAATATTAGGGAATGAGACACGTGATATAATCGTGTGAATTCATCACCATAATGAAAAATTCTTAACTGTAGAGTCTTAATTATTGTTCAGATGAATCATTGCATGCAAATCTCTCTAGGCAATCAAGATGCTTCATGTTGTTGGCACTGCCATGGTATTATGTGGGCACAGTTAATAGGTAACTTATGTTCCAGATAATTTTCTAGTAGTAAATATCATTAAGGAAAAGAAGCTTATATAAAAAAAATTCTCTAAAAATTTTCAAATAGGATATTTTACACAATAGCTTTCTTGCTCCAGCACAAAAGTCAAGTTTTGTAGTGTGCACTTCACAAGATAGTTTTGATGGTCCTATGACTTAGCATCATGCTTACAGAAAAGAGTCTGGTGAGGAATAAAAGATTTTTTTACTTACACAGCTTCATAAACCATGAGGTTTGTATTACAATTTGGATGGGTTTGCAATGTACAGTTTGCTCTAAATTGCTGCAATTCCTTTTTCTAGTATCGAGTTTCAGTGCAATGCTTGAAGCAGCTGCTACTGGTCAAAAGGACATTTTGTAAATGTAAGTCTGGATTATCTGTGCAAGTAAGTGTCCAAGTTTAAATCCTCTGCTCCCCACCACAGAGAAAACGAGTGAGGCTGGTTTTAAAAGGACCCTTTGTGTAGAACAAATGGAGTGGAGAGAATTTGCCTTTCAGCTTTTTTCCTGGTGCCATATCCAGATAATTTGTTAACATCTGTGGTCTTTAAAGAAAATGCAAATTCTTTCATTTTAGACCAAGTTAAATTTCTTAATTAGGAGGGTCAGGTTTCTTAAATCATGCCTGGTATATTAGAAAAATAAGAGTAAGATGTCCTCTGAACAATGAGTATCAGAGTGTTGAATGATTTTGTGTTATTTAAATTAGACTCCCTAATGTGTATTTAAGTCTAGGTAAGAGGCATCCATATCTTAGGGTCACACTTATGTATTTGTTTGCCTAGCATGAAGAAGTGACTCATTCACATTCATAAAAACACCCAAAACAACAAAGCTATGAACAAAATAAAAATAATCTCTTTAGCTCCATTTTTCTTGTCTGGTTTTGTTTTCTAACTTCAGGTAAGAAATATACTTCTTCCAATCAAATGTGTGCCTTCATATGGACACCTGTTCTGGTGCTTAGCAGTGAAAACCTAAGTTATGCCTTAAAAACAGAGGGCACTTGCACAGAAGAAGTTAGGAAAGCAAGTGAAGACATTAATGATTAGACTGACTAAAATGTGTAGCTATAGTTGCTTGTTAACATGCAAAACTAGAATTTCTTCTTAATATTTGGGCATATTTTAAAGAATGTGATTCAGGAAAGAAAATTTTGGAACATACTGACACAAATCATTGACATTATGGACAAGGAAAAAAAATAGAATACATTAAAATATTAAATTCTGGAAAGAGGCTTCATGTAGCTTGTGAATTATGTGATTTTTTTNCTTCATGTAGCTTGTGAATTATGTGATTTTTAAAAAAAAATCAATCAAAGTCCAGGTTGTGGTTTCACAGCAATGCTAAGTATTTGCACCTGCCAGAGACAGAATTCTAGCTCAGAGTTCCCATACAGCACACAGACACCTTTTCACTCTGTCCTCTCCATTGTTTTGTGTTTCCTCCAAGCAATTCTGTGTATGATGCTCTATACACATTAAACTAATGTAATTTATTTTATGAGCTGATTACAATGGATGAA
>WEIU01020181.1:1682-31179 GCA_013389925.1 Aegithalos caudatus
ATATTTGTACTCAGAGATTTGCTTAACTCATGGATAAAACAAAGCAGTAAAAGGATTTCCTTCCTTTTTTTTTTCTTTAGAGCTATAGTTTCAACCATGCTCTAAAAACTATATTAAACAGCTTCTGTATCTGCTGAGAGCATCAAAGAATGTTCCTAAAAGTACTCACAGTGCTGCACCTTTCAGAAAACAAAAAGACCCAAAAGATCTACCAAGGGAAGATGTTCTACTTCACATGATAGGAAAACAAAGGGACAGGAAGATGTGGCACATACACAAAATACAAATGGAAGCCTCATTGCCTCCTATGGCACAGGAGCTGCCATGAAACAGAGCACTAAGGATCATGGGTGTTGATTATCTGACTGCTCATATTCAAATTAATGAGCACAGAATGCTGCTGGCTGAGAACCATAGAGATGACCTAGTCTGAATCCCTACACTGCTGCACTGTGAGCCAAGGCAGGCTCCTTTGTGACCAGCTGTGTGACTGATCACTGCAGTATCTGGAGAAAGCCGATTGCTTATCATTACATGGGAGTAAGATGTGTTAAGCAGAGGAGATTTTTGAGCAGCTTGTCTTCCTTTGAGCTTCCTTTGAGCTTCACTGGTATGCTGGAGTTGGTGTAGAGATAGCAATATTAAAAAAAAGAAATTTAAAAAAAGCACAGGAGAAATGCCTACGTATATTTGATATACTTACTCCTATAACTGCCTTAAAGAATCTCCTTCTTAATTCAGGATCCCTAACCTGAAGGGCTCCTCACTCTTTCCATGTCTCTTTGCACTAAATCTTGTTCTTATTAAAGGACAAGATGCTGTTTTCATGAAAATGAATATTAACAAAAAGCTTCTTCAGATGAGGTTGAGCAACATAGAAATTTAAGGAAATTTTCATTATTTGCCTTTTTTCCTGGCTCATCTCATAACATGTTGTATTTGCAAGTTAATACCTTTCCTGTCTTTTTAACGTCAATAAGTGAAGGTCGATCTTCCTGGAGTTAAATGTAAAATCAGTTAAGTGAGCAGAAGCAAGATATGCACCACAGGAAGGAACTCAGAATTTGTAAGACCAGCATAAGTCAGAAAATGTCTTATATTTTTCTCTGCTGATCAAACAAAAAATGTTCTCTGATAGTCATAATTATCAACCCTTCTGTACTAGACAAAATGTACGTGTGAATGTGATGTGTTGTCTGTATTAGGGACTTCCTAAAACAGAGAAGCCAAGCTTTAGAGAATCTGAATTCTTCTCAGATCACTTCAGACATCAGTTTCATCGATTTGGTCTGCCTCTGTAATCAGTGGGGAAAAGAGAGAAATTCCAGAGGGTAGTTACCACAGCTGTGAGCAGGACCATAGGTGTCCTGCTTACTGCACAGCGACCATAGAGAAATTACTTTTCTAACCCAAAATACATTAATCATGTACCTAAGGGTAGTCTGGACAAAATTGGTCTAAGAAACTCAATTCTAGTAAGTTGTTGAGCACCTGCCCATTTGGATTTTTAAGGTTTCTCCTAGATTTTGTGTATGGATGAGAAAAAACAGTAAAAAGAAAAGGTTATTTCATATATGCTCATGCTGCTTGAAGAAACCACTTAAATCACACTTCTATCTTACACTTCTTCCAGAAGAATTGTTTTTTGCATGGAAATTGAATTTTGTAAGGAAATTTTTGTATGAAAGAAATTATCTTTAAATTGAAACTGAAAACAGCTTTCTGTCCTAGTTTAAAATGACAGAGAAACAATAAGCCTAATTTGTTTTGCATTACATCCTTCACATTACTATTCAGAATTTTGCTTCATCTTCTGGGTTTGGAAAGCTTGCAAAATAACTTGCATGCCAATTAAGAGGGTAGGTCTGAAATGAGCTAGTAAAGATTTGGCAGAGTGAGATGTGTTTTGGTCCATCTTGTATAATTTATTTTTATATTTTAGAAATGCCCACAATTAAGAAATAAGGTAGATCATACTAAGAGGAATGTCTGAACATGTTAGAAGGCATGTGATTGAAAGCATCGTACTTTTAAATTTTTAATTAACATAGTTTTAAATGAACTATTTTATTGACAGAAAATAAGAGAAGCTGCTTGAGTGAAACCTTTTGAGTTCACCAGGATTACAGTGGAGTGGAGGAGATTCTCTGGAAGCTGGTTGAAGAGTGTTTGCATATTTCTAAAACCAAAATAAGATGAACCTTTTATTTCAGTAGCAGTAAGAAATTTTCATTTACAGGGAAGTCAGGAAGAGGGAAAGGGATGATAGGAAATATGTCCAAATCTAGTGAGTAAACTAACTACAGAAGGTGTATGCATGCAAGGAAAGATTGATCTGACTTTTCTAGGTTTCATACCAAGAAAATGAAGGGGTTTTTGTAGCTCTTGTTCATGGCTAAATAAATGAAATAGAAAAGCACNCAATGAATCATTGAAGATTAAATTTGTTATGACTAAAGCTTAATGGTGAGTGCTGCAATTTTGATGTTTCTTTGCTTCATAAAACTGAAAAAAGACACAAAATTGACTCTAAGATATGACAATGTTTAAAGTTAAAAATAGAAAGAGTTTGGAATAATTCATTGTAATCTATCACAAGTTTGATAGCTGAACTTTGGGTTTCAAGAAAGCATAAGTCCAAACCTAACAGTTTTCTTTCATTACCTTCTGTTGTCCCAGCACAATTTTATTGCTCTGTGCTCTACAACTTTGGATTATTTGGTCAGATTGAAATCTTTGTTTAGTTATCTATTAGCATTTACAACTACTTTTTTTTTAAACTTTCCACTAAAACTGTGAACCTCAAATAATGAGGTTGTGAGAAAGGGAAGAGAAACAGGAAATTCTCTATGAGACAAATCTCTGCTCAAATTCTTCAACATTCCTTTAATTGTATGTAGTTTAGAGAGCCTGTTATCTGCTGCAATGAAAATGTTGCAGAATCACAGAATTGTTTAATTTGGAAGTGATATCTTGAGTTCACCTGATGCAAATGCTAAGCTCCAGCAGGGTCACCTAAGACAGGTTGCCCAGTTGGGATTTTAGTATCTCCTCAAAGGAAGACTACACAGCCTCTCTGAGCAACCTGTCAAACCAATGTTTGACAATCTTCACAGAAGAAGAATTTCCTTGTGTTCACATGGGATTAATGTGTTTTAATTTGTGCTCATTACCTCTTGTCCTATCCCAGAGCACTACAGAGAAGGGTCTGTCTCCCTCTTCTTCATTTCTGCCCATCAGGCATTTGTACACATTGATGAGATCCCACCTAAAACTTCTCTTCTCCAGGGTGAACAGTCACAGCTCTCCCTACCTTTCCTCATATGAAAAACACTCCAGTTCTTTATTCATCTTTGTAGCCCTGCACTTTACTCTTCATGGACTGGGGAGCAAAAAGGGGATGCAGTACTCCAGGTCAGCCTTGGCTTTCCTAGCCCTATCACTGCCATATCAGATAACAACTTTGTGTTCCTCCTGGATCACCCACCTGCTTCCACCTCTTGAAATTATTTTTAATCTCTGAGTTCAGTTAGGATGTTCTTGCTCATCCATGCTGGATTCCTTCTTCTTTTGCTTGATTTTCTACTTATCAGGATGGACCATGTCAAACATTGGGATACTCTGCCCCAAGAAGTGGTAGACTAACCATCCCTGAAAGTGTTCAAAAACATGTAGATATGTCTCTTTAGGGCATGGCTTAGTGGTAGATTTGGCAGTCCTGGGTTAATGGTGGGACTTGACCTTACAGGTCCTTTCCAATCTAAAGTATTCTGTTATTCCATACTTTATGAACATATCAAGCTTTGCAAGCTACAGACTGAGATCTTGACATGCATCTCAAATGGGGTCCAAATTTTCAGTCCATTATTCCCCATGAGTTTTTTCCTCACCCCAAAATTTCTCAAGCACCTATTTTCCTAGGTGAGTGGTTTCCTGTATTGGTAGTGGGGCCCATGCTTGTGTGAGTAGTTTCCCTGAGTTCATCACACAAGCTGTCTGTTGCCTGCTTTAATTGGAAGTGCTTGAGACAAGCTGGGGACAAGAGAGACTAGCTGGCACTATACACATAATTGCTACTGCTGTAGTGCCACGTGCATGTGAAGTGCTATAAATTGGCAGTGATAATAACACAAAGTGATAATGAAGAACTTGGTGAACATTTGCCAAGTCACAGCACATCTCCAACACAGCTGAATGGATTTTAGGGGCTGCATTCAGATGAGAGTATCAATAAATCCCAAGTGCCTTCTCTATATGTTTTAATTCACTCAACCAGAATAGAGCTCTCATGTGTAATTGTGATGTACCTATTTTAAAGACTATAAGATGAACAGAAGATAGTGAAGACTTTTCTTCATTCCACTCAACAAAAGATATATGAAAGATAAAACAGCTGGAAAATAATTAATGAAGAATGAATCTGACTTTGGTCTCAGGGAGTAAAACTGAGTGAGGTTGGTGAAAGCTGCCATGCTTTTCATGATAGAACAATTAAAATGAGCTTTGAGGATATTGCATCCAAGTCTGCTAAAAATCCTAAACAAATAGACTGAGAAATGAGCCTATTTTCCATTCATTTGCAAGTCTTACTTTATCATTGGTCTAATAATATTTGAGAAAACACAGACTTTATCATGAGACTCTGCCATTAGGTATACAAGCAAATGAGCCAGAAAAGTAATTAATTTTCTCCTGAAAAACAAATTATGAGAAAACACTTCTAGAGACCAGCTATTTGCAAAAACAGTGCTCTTTATATGTGGGAATAAAAATGTTTCTAACGTCACAGTAATTGATAGCAGCGTGGCTTTTTTCCTCCATTTGATTGTTCATAATGTACCAAAACTTCATCCCATTTGTCTGAAATTGTCTAGGCCTTAAACAAGTGTTCATGAAAGTTTCAATGTCACTTTTTGTCTCAAAATTTTCCTACTGCGGTAGTCTTCCTTGGCATAAGTTCATCCAGTCCTTTTCTACAAGGTCTGAAGAAGTATCATTGTTTCTGGGTTAGTGAGCAGAGCAGGAACATGACACTGCTGAGCTGAGGGAGGGAACTAATTACAGGCATTACCCAAGAGTGTGGTGGTGATGACATGAAGATGGCAATACCTATAGATGGAGAAACACTCACGTACACTGAAAGGATGGCTGACACAAGTGACATAGGTCAGCAAGAGAAATCCTAACTGGATATAAGCAAAATGTTTCTTCAAGAACAAATGAGTGGCTGGAACATGCTTCCCTGAGAGGCTGTGGAATTTTCATCCTTGGAGATTTTCAAAACTGCCCTGGATAAGGCCCCAGGAAACCTGACCTAGTTTGAAATTAGCCCTGCTTTGAGGAGGTTGGAATTTGGAATTACTGACATCTGAAGAGCTTTACCATCCAAAATTATTCTATTTTAATGTTCAGTGAACACTACTTAATCCCAGTGTAAAAGATCTCACATGACTGTGGGTCATACACAAACCTTGGATCTAAGCTCTTTAGTCCCAGCCTAAAAAGAGCAGGAAACTGTAAGAACTCTTGCTCATTTAGTAGATGACCACCTACATTTAATCACATGGTTTCTCTACCATATCACCATCATGAAAGACAAACAAATACCACATTTTCATAGAATGCTTAGGGTTGGAAGGGACCTTAACAATCATCTACTTCCACTGGGCAGGGACACCTTCCATTAGCCAGGCTGCTCAAAGCCCCATCCAACCTGGCCTTGAACACTTCTGTGAATGGATCACTCTCATCTTCTCTGGGCAACCTGTTCCCATGCCTCTGAGTAAAGAATTTCTTCCAAAGATCAAATCTAAACCTGCCCTTTTTCACAATCTACAGTTATTACCATAACCCACATCTCAAATGACATCTTACTCCCCTAGCATTTGCAAAATCAGAGGCAAAAATAAAGAAGCTTCTTTTAGGTAGAGCAAAATATTGGTTGTTTAGAACCAGGTGAAGGAGTGAAAGAAAATGTGCTCTAAAACAAACCATCTGAAATAACTGGGACTCACAAAGAACTTAAACACTTCAAAACAGCATTTATCAATAACTGTAATTTGGGCATGCAAAATATAGTAATGAAGTTTATTTCATCAACTGAAAGCAAAGTGCATAGCAAAAGAGCAAGCAACAGTTATTTTGCATTTTGCTTTTTCATGTTTATTTCATTACTGCTCACTGCCTGCCCATGGCATGGTTGTGTGTCTCAACTTGTGTATCTCAATTGAGTCAAATGCTGACAGTGCATATGGGAATGATGATAAAATCAGAGTGGCCTGGGTTGCAAGGGACCTACCTCAAAGTTATCTAGTTCCAACAGGGATGCCTTTCACTAGACCAGGTTGCTCAGAACCTCACCAGACCTGGCCTTGAACACTTTCAGGGTAGGGGCCTCTACAATTTTTCTGGGAAACCTCT
Source organism: Aegithalos caudatus (assembly GCA_013389925.1). NCBI lineage: Eukaryota > Metazoa > Chordata > Aves > Passeriformes > Aegithalidae > Aegithalos > Aegithalos caudatus. The sequence continues at coordinate 8,103 of WEIU01020181.1, forward strand.
TCCAGGGCCTCAGCACCCTCACAGTAGAGAATTTCTTCCTGATATCTAATCCAAACTTATCCTCAGTTTAAAGCCATCCCCCCCCTTGTCCTGTCCCTACGCACTTTCTTTCTTGTGGGCTCCCTTCAGGTATTGGAAGGCCCCAGTTAGGTCACCCCAAAGCCTTTTCTTTGCCAGGCCGAACAATCCTAATTCTCTCAGCATTCCATCATAGAAGAGAGGCTCCATCCTTCTCATCATCTCGGTGGTCTCCTGTGGCCTGGCTCCAGCACATCCCTGTCCTTCCTGTGCTGGGGGCCCCAGAGCTGGTGCAGCCCTGCAGGTGGGGTCTGAGGAGAGCAGAGCAGAGGGGCAGAATCCCCTCCCTCACCACTGCCCACGCTGCTTTGGAGGCAGCCCAGGAAAAATTTGGCTTTCTGGGCTGGGAGTGCACATGGCTGGGTCATGTCCACATGATGAACAGTTCTTTCTCAGATCAAAGAGGATTTGTGGACTTCTCAACCTTCTGGAGGGAGAAAATTTTCTTCCATGTGAGGATGAATACTAAACTGTCTCTAATTAATAATCCTTTCCTGTATGGGAGCTAATGGTAAATATTAGCTATTTAATATGTCTGTGGTAGTAAGTCTGTAATATGTCTCTTACTCTCAGTTGAAACAAATTCTAGTTATGTTTCAAGTTAATTTCAAGCTATTTTTTATTTAGGCATTTTTCTCACCGGTTTTATTTGGTCACTTCATCACTAAATGGAATTTCAGAAGGTATAAGCATGAACAATCTAATTCCTCACAGAAGAAATTCCCTGTTGTCAAAAGTTTTCTAAGAGAATATGGAATCTTTATAAAGAAATATAGGAAGAATAAGGGAAGTAATTGTCCTTTGTTCTTAACAACATTCGTAGAAATGACACTTGTCTTTCTGAGTTTGGAAATAGGCATATTTCCTTTTCTTTCCAACAATAGACTTCTATTAAAAACTTTGCAAGCACAAATCTCAAATTCTAATAACCAATATTTATCCATTTTCCAAAATAACAAAGAAATCTATAGAAATGTAAACAAAGCATTTCCAACATTCCTTCAAAATACTTGCGTATTTGTATTTACAAAGGTAATGTTGAGGCTTTCTCCCTTGAAGCTTGTCCTTGGCTGGCAGAAAACACAAACTTAAACAAAAGCTTTAATTTTATGGCTTGGACACTTAATATTATGAAAGACATAATTCAAAGGTAAGCATTTGCTATTTGCAGTCACAGTGGGTGTAACAGTTTTCAGCACACCTTCTCAGCACGGGGAAATTTGTAATGATTTGATGTTTGACTGATCAAAGTTGCTATTTTTGGCACCTATATTATAACCTGTATTTATGCCAGCTTATATTATGTCTATGTTTTATTCCACCATACCCATACAGGAGAGCTCTGGGCTGTTTTCTTCTCTGATTAACTGTTCTTTGGCAAATGTCAAATTATTCAAGACTTTAAGTGACCTGTTCTTTTTCAATGCAACAAGTCTTGGGTAAAACTGTTGCTGCTTTACAGAGGGTGAGTAGTATTCTATAACATAGTTACACAAATTGAACTAAGAAAGAAAGCAAGGTAATCATATCCAAGATATGGCATCTACACCTACACTGGGAAAATCTACAGTTACTGGTGTGTGTGTGTGGGGTTATATCATTGGAAAAAATTACCATGTCCCTTTAATGTTACCAGGAGAAACTGGAAAAGGATCCTTCTTTAACTTTGTGGTTAGGAGACACCAAGGATCAATCATTTGTCATATTCAGTGGAGAGCAGAAGTGTTATCTGAATGCATGAACTGTGCATATCTTGCTTTAACTGATTACCTCAAGATTATGAAGTTAGGTTTGGTCTTAATGATGAATTTTTTCTAATATGTCTCTATCTTTAATTTAAGTCATATATGAAATATCCATCATTATGTCCTTTTTCCCCAGGTAATTCATATGAAACAAGATATATGAATACTGGGTGCCTCAACTGGAAGGATTTCAATGAAAAATTACCCTGGTTAACTAAAAAGAAAGAGTGAAATGGGGGAAAATGATAATAATTCATCTGTAAATGCCTTTATGAAGACAGTGATACAAATAATAAATACAAATCTGATATAAATAAAAATTAGATATTAATAAAATAAATATACAGATATAAATGTGGAAACATATAATTTATTAAAAAATACTTTAAATGTATTTCCATTGAGGACTATGTTCAATAATAGTTTATCTTCCAGTCTGAAGATATTAAAAAATTTAATTCCCTGTTTGTTATGGAATTTATTATTTTATCTTAATTTGGAGAAAAATTATTATAATGCATTAAAACTTTTCCTCAACCAAGAAAAAGCAGAGACTGGGTCTATATTTATCAGTTTTCCTCTAACTGGAGAATGACTCTATTTAAGAAACAAACAAGAACTATTACTTCAAGTCATTTACTCTTTCATTTCAAGGAGAATTAAGATTTTGTCTTTAGGGTGTCTAATAATGTATAAATGGTATTTAATATCAATTGATTCATAGTCAACGTAAGTCACAATGTTACAATTCCTTCAGAAACTATTTCTAAGCTATCTGCTTAACATAAAAATCCTGAACACCTCCTGAATTTATTTCAAAAACTAATCAACCCTTTTCTATGTAATTTACCTTTGAGCAGATAAGAAGCTTGCAGAAGTAAAATTACAGTGTTTGCTCAAAAACTAATCTCCACTGGTCTGATTTGCCATCAGCCCCTCCCCAACCAGCAGCAACATTTTCAAAGATTCTATTCTCTTGTGGCACTTGTCTATTTCAATTCTTAGACCAATATATCAAAAGCTCATGTTTCTTAAAATACTGAAATAGAAAAAAAATATAAAAGTAATATTTCATTTCTTATGTAAAGACAGAATACTGGATTTTTGTGAGGGAGAGAGGCATAGGACTAGATTGCTTGTGATCATGACAAACCAAACTTGTCTAAGCTGGTACATAAAGTCCTGTTAGTCCTTAAAGCAGGGTAGGAGGAAAACAATACCATTTGTTACCCAGCTGCACAGCAGCACCTGGAGAAACTCCTGCTCTTCATTCAGTATCTTAGAAATTGGTTGCTGCAAGGTCTGCTGAGTGGAGTGCCTGTCAGCTCCAGAGTCCTTCTCCTGTTTGCCATGCCCAAGCTGTCCTCTAGGTCAAAGACACATAGTTTCACTGGGATGAATTTTTTTACCCTCCAGAAAATGTCTGGGAGTGGTCTTAATCACACTGTGGTCTGACCCAGACAGAGAGAAGCCACCCATGAAGGTTTGATCAGGTGGATCAGCTGTGCAGGGGAGACACCATCATCCATGAGAAGGGGTGTAAGATTAGCATGATGTGTGCCAGGTGTGTTAGAATTTAGGGGGGGTTGGAGAAATCTACTGATTGAACATGTCCAATGCACGTGTTCCTTCAAACCGTGCCCATAGAGCTGATGTCTAAACCAGACCAGTATACACAGCTCTTCTGGCAGGGTTAGCAGAGTTACCAGAGACACATATCAGTACAAAAGAATAAAATAACTCTGGATCTGAGTGCAAGAGAAGAACATCAGAGAGGATATAGGGAGCTTCACAAACACTGTGTCTTGGTCGGCAACATTCTACCTTCAACATGTAAATAAAACTGACCTCTGCTCCCTCCACAGGTCATGAAAGATTACAGAATTATAGAATAAAAGGGTAGAAGGATCTCAAGGACCATCTGCTCCAACCTTTCTTAGCAAATCCTAATGTAGTCAAGATGGCCCAGACAAATCTGAGAAGTGTCCTATGTGGGAAGGCTGCCTAGTGCAAACATTAGCTGTATTTCTGAGGGTGTCTCAATTTAGTTTTGGTATTGTTGGGGGTATTTTTGCTTTTGCAGAAGGTTTTGTTTATTTGGCTTTTTGGTTTGGTTTTTGTGTTTGGGTTCAAAGTACTTTGTTCCAGAGGTACAGTCACTTCTGGACACCTTGTAGCCCTGTCTGTAGGGATTGTACTTCATGTGTTTACCTGAGAGGTGAATCTGACAGCCCCTGGACAAAACCCATCTATTGTCATCCCAGCCTGGATTCCCAGAGATGCCTTAGGCCTTGAAGGTCCCAAGGCAGTAAGTGGGTGAAAGTTGGTTGAGCCCTGTGGAAAAGCTTTGTTTCATCTCACTTTTAAATAATTAACAATTACAGATGCACAAAAGCTTGCCTGGCAGGTGACAAGGACCACCATTCCCCACTCATAAGCACACAAAACCAGAGTACATCAGCCTAAAAATGTTTGGAATGAAAATCATGTTCCACAAAGTGTTAGCATTTATCTGGATGTGAACAAGATTTTACATTTGTTTCTGGCTCTCATGGGTCTTTTGTCTACAGATTGAATATTCACCTTGAAATATACTCATAATTAAAAAAAAAAAAAAAAAAAAAAAAAAAAAAAAAAAAAAAAAAAAATTTTTTGTNCTCTGCTTTCACATTCTGCTAAAAAAAAAAATTACTAAAGACAATTATATCTCAAGACTAGAGATGCATCAGTACCATTTCTACTGACATGTCATCATATGACTTTGGGCACCAGGAGTGCTCTTTAGTCCCAGACAAGACACAATATTTCACTTATCATTTAATTAGAGTATTCATTCTGCAAATTTTTTTCATTTTTTTTAATAATATAAAAAAGAAAGAAACAAAATTACCTTTTTGTAATTCTGAAAGTACAAGTAGTAACTGAAGGAAAAAGCATAACATTTTTCAGAGGATGGTGAGGCACAGGAAGAGGTTGCCCAGAGCAACTGTGGTTGCCCTGTCCTTGAAAGTGTTCAAGGCCAGGTTGGATGGGGCTTTGAGCAACCTGGTCTAGTACAAGCTGCCCCTATACATGGCAGGGAGTTGGAAATAGATGATTTTTAAGACCCCTTCCAACCAAAGCCATTCTATGTTGATGATTTTACCTCTGCTCAATGCTAGAATTTCTTCACTTAAAATAACAACAATGTCAAAAAAGAAAAAAACACAAAACTTTAATGTTATTATACATTTAAGCTTTGCTTCTACAATTGCTCCAGGCTCAGTAATGCACAATACTTGGAGGAATTTGAATATATTTGAGGCCTTCTGGGTTTTTTTAATCTGCATATGTGTTTGTGTATTACAAAATTCTGCCTCTCTAGAGGTGAGCAGATACCATGTGCCACCTACTTTACCATTTTGCTTCAGAGGTTTGACTTATTGAGAAGTAAGCTTAATGCAAATAAAATTACTTTCCCCTGCTGGCATTTGGCAATCACACAGAAGAGCAGAGTATGAGAGAAAGTCACTTCTCAGAACTGTGTTCAGAAAGAATAACAAGCATTAAATTCAAAATGAACCATCTGTGACAACCCCTAAGCAGTGCCTCATTTCAGTAAGTGCAAGCCTGGGAACGAACATGAAACTGTACATAACTGTCAATTAAAATAATCTAATATAGACTTTTCTGCCTCTGGGGGGAGGGTGTGTACAGACTTTCTGGAAGCCCTCTCTTTTTTATTTTCTTGGCAAAAATTTTACAGTCCAAGAGAACTGAGTCACATCTGTAGCCAACATATATTACACATCTCATGGGAGGAAAGGTGCTGGTATGGGAGGAAAGGCACTTTCATTGTGGATCACCTCTAGGTAGTCCATGCATATCTGGTATAAGATAATGTAACTTCACATCAAAATTAATTCTAAAACAATTTCTAAGAAAAGAGTGATTTCACATCAGAAATAAGGTATTTACCGTTCCTCATTTGGGAAAACTGCATCTTATACAGTTGTATTTAGAAATTAAATCCAGAGAGTTTCTGTTGGTTCACTCAGACCACAAGAAACCAGGGCAATGGCAGCATAGCCAAGGTAAGTAGAAACACATGGACATTCCTGCTTGCCCAAACACTATATATGTATATATATATACTGTACATTGACTGGCTACACCTTTGGATTTACAGGATTTAAATCACATCAAAATTTGGTCCTCAGAGTGTTCAGCAACCAGCTCTGGGAAAGGGTCCAGAAGAATTCTGTCAGTAACCATGAAGGCTCTGTCATTTTATAAGCTGCTGACTGAAAAAAATATGTATTGTTAGGCAGTAAAATTGCAGTTTTAGTCCTTATTGAATTTGGACCTATGCTGCAAGCTGTAAAAAATACTCAGCTAATAGAACATTGTGTGTATTTATTGAATTTGGAAAATACCCCTGAGACAGCAGCTCTCAATGCTGCCAGGATGTTTTCCAGAAGCACTGAACTAGAGTTGTGTGTGTGTAAATACCAAGTGTGTTTCAAGGCCTTCCATTTTAATGGTACTACTTAGTAAGCTACTTTGTCACCTGAATGACTATATGGTTATTTAAAAATGTAAAAATCTTAAAGGTATTTTAAATTCTGTTTTATCAACATTCAGGTGTTAATTCATGTTTAAAATAAGAGTAGTATGGCAGTAGCTCAAGCGCTGCTTGCCTTCATATTCTGGTTTCAGCTGGGATAAAATTAGTTGTCTTCTTACTAGAACAGCACTGTATTTTGGATTCAGGATGAGAACAATGTTGATAACGCTCTGATGTTTTAGCTGTTGCTCAGTAGTGCTCACCCTAAGTCAAAGAATATTCAGTGGCTCATGTTCTGCCAGTGAGGAGCTGGGAGAGCATTCATCCAAACTGTCCAAAGGGATATTCCACACCATAAAGCATCATGCTCATATAAACTGGGGGATTTGGATGGGAAGGGCTCATTGGTGCTGGGGGACAGGCTTGACATCATTCAGGAGGTGATGAGCACTGGTGTTGTGCATCGCTTGTTCTTCTCAGTTTTTTTTCTTTCTCACTCCTTTTCATTTTAATTGTTAGTGTTTTTATCATTAGTACTATTATTATACTTTCCTTTTTCCAATTACTAAACTGTTTTCATCTCAACCCACAAGTTTTTACTTCTTTCTCTTTCTCCTCCCCAACTCACTGGGGGAAAGAGGAGTGAGAGAGCATCTGCAGGGTACGTAGTTGTCACTGGGGTTAAAGCACAACGCTTAAATATTCAGAGTCCCATCACAATCGAAGCCTGTTTGCAGGACTCAGCAGTGAGAATGCCTTTCTGTGCATGCCTTCTGAGCAAATCAGGGACTTACCAGCATCTCCTTAATGAGAGCCACTCCAAGGCACGGCTGTGACAGCATCATCTGCCCTGAGATCTCAGCTGTAACTCTTCCTTCCAGGTATTCCTTTCAAGATGAAGAAGACATGTTCATGGTGGTTGATCTCTTACTCGGAGGGGACCTGCGTTACCACTTGCAGCAGAACGTCCACTTTAATGAAGGAACTGTCAAACTGTACATTTGTGAGCTGGCACTTTCCTTGGACTATTTGCAGAGATACCACATCATTCACAGGTAAGTGAATTTCCTTTGAAGAATGGGATGCTTGCTTTTGGCAGAGCAGAGGAATTTTATCATAGATCTGATTTTATAGTTCTGTTTACTCAAGACCTCTGAAAAGTCCCCGTTGCTATTCAAGGGTGGAACATGGCTCTGAAAGGTTTTCTTTTTAAGTTCTTTCTTTCTGTCCAGACCCATTTAGTAGCCTTGTATCCTTCTCATACTGCCCTTTTATCCTTCTGATCTCACACTATGATGTACATTTTTCAGTATGGTCTTTAAATACTAAAGACAACCTATAACAGCATCCTGATAGCTTTTAATTTATTTTAATTCTCCAGTGCCCCAAGGTTATTGAACACAAAAACATTGTAACCAAGTAAAAGAGCTTCCCACAACAACATCAGGGAATGGTTATAGAACCTAAAGATGAGAATAATTTTTTTACTTGCAGCATCTGCAGAATGGTCAGGAGGAAGAGAGGTGGGGAAGTAGTACAAATTAATTGGAACAATGATGGAGGGTGCATATTTTTTGCACTTTTTATATTACAGCAATCTGTTAGGTTTTCTGCCATACAGAAGCAAAGATAGTATTCATTTCAAAAAAACTGTCAGGAATCAGGGTCTGTTTTCCTTAAACATTTTGGCATTTAACTGAAGCAGCAGGGACAACTTCTATTTTTATGTTAACACAGAAACTATGAAATTATGGGCTTGAAACTTTATTTTACTCTTTCTTAGGCTAAATTCAGGGTTATCTTTTCTGATTTAGAGTGGGATGAATGCAAAATTACAGTTTTGTATATACAAAATCTGGATGTCATTTTCAGAGACAAAACTAAACTAAGTTGTGCCATAGATCTCCCAAAGACCAGTATAAACAAATTCATTTAAATACATTGATGGACAGTTTTCATCCCATCCACTTGCCAGAGCTGCCTCATGATTTCATAGTAAAGATACAATAAAAAGTATGATCTGACTTTTAGAGGAGGAATGGTCAGCATGAAATCTATTTGAGCAGAGATGCAGTGGTAGGTGGGTATTTTGTGCTACTGAAACTATGCTAGGCAAAATTCCACTAAACATTGCAACACTTGTTTTGTTTGCAATTAGAACTCTAAATATAATAAAACCTGCAATATTGCAAGAAAATTCTTTAGTACACTTACTATTTTAGTACATTTCTGTGTATTTTGAATAAATTTTCTTTTCTCAGTGAGTATTTTAAAAGTGGAGCTCAGAATTATAGCTGACCTTCGTTTCTAATGCCTCAAGGAATGTTCTTGGTGAAAAACAACTTGATGAGATCTTTTATGCAAATAAGCTGGCAAAATATTCATGAGACAATTCAGTTTGTAATCAAAACTTGTATTTTGCTAGAAGTCTGTAGCTTTAAAATGTATCACAGAAAAAAACTGAGAAAGGTGACAGATGTCTGGAAAGAATGAAGGACTGAATTGAAGTAATTGTGGTTGTTCATAGTTTTTTGTGACAGTGTCTGCCTTGTCATGGTCCCACTATGAAACGGGGCTTGACACTTTGATCTCCTTTGTATTACTTAACCATAACAAGTAAACACTTGACTTATTTTTTTTCTTTGAGTCATAGAGGTTCAACACTTGCTGATTTGCACTGAGGTGGGGAAAGGAATGGCCATCCAGAGCTGGTTGCTGGCTTGATTTGGAGGCAGGTTCTGGAGTTTGGATTCTGCTTTCACTCTGCAGCAGAAGTTTTGACAGAGAGAGATAAGACAAAATAGCTCTCTCAGCCTGCAGTGAGTGGTACTGACTGGTTAGCTAGGATTGTTGTCTAGGGATCTGGTTCAGGATTCTGTTGTGTTATGGAAGAGATATTTATTTTGAAGCTGACGGTCCTGAGATCTGAGTGTGTCTGTTTCACTTCACTGTTTACTGCCCAAATTACCCAACTGTGACATAAGGAGCCTTTTGCATCTCATCTTCTCACCAGTTACCACAAAATCACAAATGATCCATACACCAATGAACATGTTATTCAGCCAGGTGAGTCCCAGAACATTCTGCCTTCTATCTCACCACCACCTGGAACAGCAGTCTGTGGGATGGGTCTTCAGCTGCCTTAAATCTCTGTAGCATGTCTGGCATCAGGAGCACAGCACTGACTTAAATTGGTTCAGGAGCAGAGCCAGCAGTGATGCACAGTGAGGACACATCTAGGCATTCCTTTATCATTGCAAACACACCATCTTGTTTGGAGGTGAAATCAGTGATCTGCTTGGTGTTTATACTTTGTGGCTGCAGGCCTCAGCAATATCATTGTTACCAAGTGCTTGCAGTCAGCACTCACATGCTAACCTACAAAACTGTGTTAGATCTTTCATTTTAAAATGAATGTGTTGGGAGCAAAAAGGAAAAAAAAACTGTTAGTAGATCAGAGAGTCATTGAGAGAGCCCATTACTAAATGTTGTCTTGGCTACAAAAAAAAAGAATATTTGAATGATTTATCAGACAGGCTTGGTGGATTTTCAAATTGCAGTACCATAAAGAACTGAATGTATGGGGTGTGAGACAGGAATTTAACTCCAAAGATACAGTTGTGTATGAATGTTTTCAGATTTCCATTATTTTGCATCCAGCAACACAACAGAAAGGGGTTTTCTAGATTAACCTGTGGCCCCAGGAGTTTGCTACAAAAGGAAATGGTACTAAAGGGGACAGGAGATCCCAGGCACATATGTATGGATGCAGAAGTGTAGAGATTAGAACTATGTCAATTCCCCTTGGAGATGCCTTGCAATGCCTCTGTGTTTGTTGATGTGGTTAGTGGTGGGTACTTTGAATGTGGCAATCATTTTAGCAATAGTTATATTGTTACTTCAGGGACAAATTTAGCCATAAATAGAGTAAAACCCACTATTGTTCTGGTGTATTTATGAAATTTGCAATTTTTATTAATCACATCCATGTGTATAAAACCCATATTTGTCATGCATAATTCCAAAATTGTGGATTTATTTATTATGGCACAATAATAAATGCTGCTCTGTGACTCACAGCTCTGTTGTAAATGTTTGTATATGCATGGATGTTCACCCAGAATTATATAAACTTTAAAAAGAAAAAAATCCAAGTTTCAAGCTATTATTTGAAGACTATTCTGAGTAAATTTTTCACTTAACTTATACAACAGCTAGCTTGATATTGAGATTGTTGGTCACAGGTAAGAGTTACACTGAAAACCCATACTTTCTCAGAGCCCTGCTGTAATTATATTTTATCCACATTTCTCACATGAAAAAATATTTATTTTAAAGCTGTATGGGTGGTATTTCTTATAGATTCTTAGATCCCAGTACACACAGAAAGGCTCCTTACATCATCTCAAACATTCTCAAATCTTGGATCAAATCTGGAATTCTGCCATTTCAAGATGGTATGACTAAACACATGCCTTCCAGAACTGGTTGTATAATGCCAGTGAATAATGTATTGGATAAAAGTTTTCTCATCAGAGGCTGAATAAACTTATTTCAACCATGAGTAACTCAACCTCCTCCTTTCCCAACTGTTGCTGTTCATACGTTTCAATAAAACCACCTGCCTCCTCACCAAAGTAGGTGCCTGTTCCCATTCAGAGAGCTCTTCTGGCAGTAGCTCCTGTGTTGTCTCTTCCAGGATGCTCCTGCAGCTACAGCCTTGGCTCAGAGCAGTGCTGGCCCTGCAATGCTGTGGCTGCTGCCCTGGTAACATGCTCATGCTGAAAAAATCACATTTTCTCTTTCTAAGGGGCAAGTGTTAACTGCATTGCCCTCACAACTTTTCATCATCGTCTGGCTCCATTGGTTTTCATCTCCTTAGAGAGGAGGCTGAATGTGGCAGATGTCTGGAATGGAGATTGCAGTAACCTTCCAGCACAATTTTAGGATACTGGACTAGCTGATCAGTGTGCCCAGGACACTTTTATTTTAGTGGGGCTTATTTAATGCAAAACTATTCATGTGTGTATGTGTGTATGTGTACATAAAAAATATTTTTGAGCACGATATGGCTGGAATCAGGCTGGCTTGGCAGGTCTGTGCTGTGTGGCTACTGTGATCACCAGTTTGTTTTCCATTCCTCTGAGTTCTGCTTCCAATGGAGAATAGCACCAGGAGTTATTCCAGCTCCAAGTAACTCAGTAGCAGTGAAGGTTGGGCCAAAGCCAATGGAAAATGGTGGCAAATTGAGCATTGCATTTTCCTCTGCCACATGATCCACTGCAGGGTAAGGTTGTCTTGCTGCTACCAGCTAGACAAGAGTTACTCTGTGTTCAGAACTGGACCTGTTTGTTCATTATCATTGAGTCTTCCAAGTTGTTCAACAGTCTGGTGAAATAAGATACTACATAAATGATCAGACACATTTAAAATGGATCTTCCCTGTCTCACTTGTGACAACATACAGCAAAAGAACAAACCCTGCATAAAAGGGTGCCCTTCACAACATTTTCCATTAAGTATGTAATCAGTAAATAATTTTGAAAATTACTTGGAAACGGAAAATTTGCCCCTAGTTTTTCACAGGTGTCACAGGCAGAATAGTGCCAACCAGAGATTTAGCTGGACAAACTAAATAAAATAGAGTTCCTTACAGATTTCTGCTCATACTAATAGTTCTTACTTTCTGGCAAGTCTGTGTAGACGAAGAAAAAATGCAGTAGGGTCTGAAGCATATCAACAAGGGAAAAAAGTAACCATAATACGGGTACTATTCATAAACAGGATCAAAGATCATAGCAGATCAAGAGGCTCGTGCGTTGAATTGCCATAGTTTGTGTCCCCATGTCTCTTCCATGGCATTGTGTTATGTTCTTTAAACAAGTACTAGCCCACACTTTTCTGAAGAGAAATTACAGGAACTGAGCAATGAGCTACATAAAAAAAATAAATCAGAAAACATATCAAAACCAGTCAAAAAAGAATCATCATACAAACCATAAAGCCCTGAACACCTGCTGAATGTTTATGAGACAGCCAAGATGAAAAAAGAAAGTGATTCACAAATTCTAGGCACAAAGGGTATTTAAATTTCAGTCATGCACTTAACAAAGAATTAGATACCACAAGATACAAATACACAGAGAACAAGCCTTTCAACTTCTGAACAGAGTTCTCTCCCTACAAGAACAAATTAATTGTACTTCTGTTTAGCTACAGAAAAAGTTATTTGATAGACCAGATAAGATACTGCTAATAAATGAAGCTGGTTTGGAAATATACTGAGAATTTCATATACAGACTATATAAACTACTAAGTAAAACAGGCTGTCTTGGGAAAGAGACACAGGGAACACCCTGGGGTGCATGATGTCCCAGCAGGTGCTCCAGATCCTGCCACTGGCACAGATGCAATTTTTTATTGCGGGCCTGATGCACTCTCCCTTCCTCACTGAGGTGAAATACCAAAATATGCCCATCACACCCTCAGTCCTTCAATACCCCACAGCTGAGACACCCTCACTGAAGCCAGGGGGGAATTGCTTGTTTCCTTACAGTTTCCAAGTGAGTAGATGGAGTCACCTCTTGTCCCTTTCTTTCATATTCCCTTGCTCATTTTTGTAACATCAAGGCCATCTTAAATGTGAGTTTGTGGTGTACACAGCACAATAGTTGGCTTTCTTATTGATTGCTTCTCTGTTTAAAAACAGACACTCAAGCAAGTGTAGATATTATCTAGACATGTATAAGTCCACAATGCCCTAGTGATGGCATTGTGATTTTAGAGATTTCTCTTTTTTTTTTAAATTTTGGTTGGTTTCAGCTGAATGACAATGAAGTGGGGGAGGATCCAGGGAAACATTTAAATCAGTGTAAAAAAACTATCATTTAGATAACACTGTTTGAAATCCTTTCTAGAAGAATTAATAACTCTTTCTTCTAGACTCATGTCATACAGTCCTTTGTGTCTAGATCATATCTACACTTCTGTAGGTGTCTGTTTTTAAACAGAGAAGCAATCAATAAGTAAAGCAACTGTTATGCTGTGTACACCACAAACACAAACATTGGTTGCACCCCTATGTAAATCAGCTGCCATCACCTGTGTTTCTGCTTTTCTCTTCCTGGTTTTCTTTAATAATCCTTTTACATAAACTTACCCTTTTAGGAAAAGCAGACTTTAGGGATCATGATATGTATTAAAATGCTACATATCCTTCATCTCCATAATTTAGCAGCCTATTGACGGATAATAAAATTAAAGGTTTCCTTTCCTTTGTTTCCTTTCTTCCCCCACTCCCCAGTATTCAAATTTTGATCATGAATCATTTTTAGACATTCAGGCACTGAAGCAGAAGATGCTGAAAGAACTAAAGCAGAGCTTAATATTCAAGCTTATCTCAGGTCTCCACCCACAATGAAGATCTGGATAATGCTAGTTTTCTGCTTTAGCACATTGCTAGTTTCTTTGTGGCCAGTAATCAGAGATCTCTTTCACAGAAATCCATTAAAAATTTTGTTGGTGTTTCTTTAAACCATCAGGTGATTTTAGTATGGGTGTCTGCTCCCAACTGATTTATTCCAGCAAAGACCACCATATTAATAGCATGTTGATATTGTTATGCTGAATATAATAATCAAGAGTATTAATAACTACATGCAAATAATTTTTACTAAGTAATTAAAATGATTAGATGCTCTTTCTACAGAGGCATAACAGTATCCACTTCTCATATGACATTGCCTGGCCTACCCTGGGTTTTTGGCCTTCCACCTCCTACCCCAACCCCTCAGTGTGTCTGAAAGTGGAGGAAAAGCTGATCCAGAGAGCTCAAATGAGCAATGATGTGAAATCCTAACTAACAGAAAAGAGAACAAGAGCTAACCATATGTGATACAACATTAATCCCTTTTTCCCCAAAGATTTAATGTTAGTTTGTAAGTATTCTGATATCTTTGTATCTTGGAAATTTCACACTACCATGACAGTGAGAAGGCATATTCACTCCATTGAAATGGGAGATTGATTGAGTCTTTTTTGTTTGCAGTCAGGGAAGAAATTTAAAATATTTGATTAAAGTATGTAGATGGAAAAGGGAATATGGAAAAAGACTGTAAATTTCATGCTAAACAAAGTATGAACCAAAACCAACATATGGACAATTGTTTCTTTCTCCTGTTTCTGCTTCAGTGGTGGCAATATATTTTTCAGCTAGGATGAGCAACACATACATAAAGTATTCTATCATTCCCTTGGAGATTTCCTTACAATGCAACTTTTTCTAAGATATATGCCAAATAAAAAAGACTTAAGAAAAAGTGCACTTTTACTTGATTTCTTCATCCCTTCAGTAGCCTTCTGTATCTCAGGTGTTGAGTGAACTCTTCATGGTATGTCAAATATATTTCATTAATGGATATTGCAATTTGAGCTTCCTTCATGCCTTGGAAATGCATTCAGAAACTTTCACTACATCTTTAATATTTTAGGTGAGATGTGGTCTCCTTTGTACAATTTTGACTTCACAGATATACTGAGAGATGAGAAAGAGTGAGTTGTAATTGTGATCATCTGACAGTTTCTTCTTTCAAAATAAATTATCTTGTGAGGAGGGATTGTAATTAAGATACAATTTGCCATCAGTTTTGTTACCCTGAAGTTGCCTCTTCAATTTTTTTCCCTTGCATTTCTTCTCTCTACCCCTCCTTGGATGCTCCTCAGGACACTCCCTCAAGGTTATTTTCAAACACTCCTATATTCTCAGTAAAATCCTGTCCCAACTCCCCTGGATGGGTTTTAGAGAGGAGAAAGCACAGCAGCTCAAGTCTTTGATGTTGTATGACAGACAGTGCTACTGATGAGCCTCTGCTTCTCCCAACCCATGCATACACAGCTTACATTTATCCCAGGGGAATTTCCTGGATAATTCAGTGTGGATAATCGTGCTTTCCTGCAGCAGAGGAGACAAGGCAAACCTGCAATTCAGCAGCTGTTGTGTTCTTGCATATGAAGAAATTCTGTCAGCAGGGAAAGACATTAAAATACTAGGTCAAACTGGGACCTTGCAAGGTGAGAACAGCACTTGGTAGGCAGTGCACATTCAATAAACCAAAATTTATTAAATTGGGTTCAGATTAATTGGGCCATTCTTTATAGTGATATTCAAAATCATCTCTACAGTCTGACTAATAATCCTGAGAAATAGCCTCTATCCAGTGGCTACCCATTTTAATTCAGACATTTATCTCTTCATTTTGTTATAAATGTGAAACTTTTGTAGTGTTCTGAATGCAGAGGAGTTATTTTCTAGCCCAAGAAAAACACAATACAGAAGCAGAACATCTCTATTTTTTGGACTTTCAGAGTGACTATTCTGTGTCTAATCACATTATATTCTCAAACTTTATTTCAGTGACACTCCTAGTGTAAATGTCACATTTTTTTATGTTTGGGCTTTTAATTATGGACTCGGACACATATGATAAAACTATGGACCCTCTTTCTTTACTGAGATACTGTCTTTCTATACTCAGATACTCTGCTCTCAGTCTGAGTTTAGATTGCAAATATTTTGGGCATCTTCTCTTTGGACAGACAGTAGCAAAAAAGAGAAATTGATGTTAAGGTAGATGGATTTGAGGGTACCAAAACAAGGATATCCTCTACCCTCATCAAGTGGGGCAGAGATGCCCAGAGGGGGCCTAGGATGGCAGAGGAAAAGACCAGGGAGTGCAGAGTGGTGTAGAAATTGGCAAGAGGAAACTGCTATGGAAAGAGTCAGACCCTAAAAGCCAAAGTTAGGGGTGAGCAGAGTGAGTGAACATAAGGGTGCAATAACAGAGGAAATAGGGGCTTGGTGGCAGTACGTGAATTCCCAGTCAGCAGGATAAGATTTACTGAAGGCTGAGTGGTTTTGAGTATGTCTTTCTTTGTCATTGTAGTGCTAGTCATTGTAGCTTTATTTACCAGCTGTGAAAACCTCTGCTCAGAGATCTGCAAATAAAAATTAATACATGAACATAAAGATTAATCTCTCTGTGTATTTCTAGAAAAGGTGATGATGTGAGGAAATGCAGTTTTATATTTCCTTTGTTTCTCCCCCAAGATGCTACAATAATTAAGATATGATCTTCATTAAAAATATCAGACCAACAAGACTACTCAATGAGTGTCAGAGGTCTATTTTGAATGAAATCAAATAAAAAAATAATTGATGTATTGTCAATAATCAGTAACGATTACTAATATGGTCACTTAACAAGACTTTCTAAGTGGAAAACCTATTGCCAGGATGCTGAATTTCTCAGCTTTTATGCTAATTAAATGTATTAGTTATCTAGAGTTCTGCCTTTAAAACCCACAGAGAGTCACAGCTTGCCTCTTAATTTGAGATGCTGCAGAATTTTCCCCTGGTGGTGCTCCTTCAGCTGTCTTCTGCAAATCTCCTAAGCCACAGAAATGTTTTACAGATGCACCCCAATGCAAACACATGCACTTACATATGTAAAGAGAGTTAACACTAATTAAAGCATCAGCTTATTTCCCCATGTCCCAGAGTACCTCTACTGCTGAAACTACGAATTATGAGCATGTACTTAAGGAAGTACATTTCCAGCAAACAGTCTTTTATCCTATCATTATTGTTTAATATTTGCTTTTGGAAGAGACAGTGTCAAAAAGGAATAGCATATGAGATCTACAGCTGAGAAATGGAATTATTAAGCCTTAGTTGTCTGGATTTTTCAACCTATACATCAGACCACTGTAACTCTTCAGTTAATGGGGTTGGTCATTGCCTGTTCCCTCCTATGAAACACTTGGTCACAAGTTTCCTTACATGAGACAAGATGTTAACTTCCCAACCTGAAATGTGGCTCCAGTTGTACACAAGTGACAAAAAGTTATACCACTATGTGGTATTGCCAGGCTCCCTGAATGCCACAAACAGCTGTGCTTGTGAAGTCCAGCTGCCTTGGAGGGAAGAAAGGAACCCCCAGGCTCCTCCCACAGACATCTCCCTCTAAGCCTCACACAGTAGAAGACAGTACAGAGCTTCAGAAGGTTCAGGCTGCAAATGAGAAGTACTTTTTTTTTTGATGGCAACAACTAAAAAAATTCTTAAGTGTGCAAGGTGTTTCAAATACAGCACCATTAATCATGTATGAAGGATTGCGTTGTTCGTGGTGTGAGGTGACGTCAAACAAGACAATGAGAGCCCAAAGCGTGACTCCTGCAGGAGGCTTAAACACCTGCCTGCACTTCTGTGATAACACCTTACAGTAATTTGACTTGAGAACATCCCCAGTTGTTTTCATAATTTCACACAGCATGCAAGATTTTTCTTATGTTTTAAAAAATTTAGTCCACAGCTCACCAAGATTTAAATGAAGGAATCTATGCTTTTTTAGTTGTCCAAACACGCCAACCTAGCCAACAAATTTATAAAGCTGAAAGAATTTATAAAACTTTCAGTTCATCTAAAAATAGGCAGTTTTATGAATGGCTTCTGCACTCCAATGGGTGTGATATTTATGCATCTAATGGCAATAAATGGGCATATAGATACTTAATTCATGATAGAACCTAATCCAAGTGTTTTTAACCTGAGATCAGAATCCCATATCTATTTTCACTTGAATAAATAGCAAAAATCCTTATAATCATTTCAGTGCAAGTAATTACTGTAACAGCAATTTCTCTGCCCAGAGTCTAAATTCACCTTCAGCCGTACTGTATTTTTGCCTAGTAATCCAGTTAATAAGGATGCTGGCACTACAGTCTGTGGGCTCAAACAGTATTACCAATACCTGATTCCTCATCCAAATTCTTCAAGAGGAGTTAGAACACTTGTCTGCTTGGTTTCAGGCAACAAGCAATATGTTGTTGACATCTCCAAGGATAGTGAGACTTCTTAGAAGGGTGGTGTACTGAACTAGGAGTTGAGTTTAGGTCAAATGTTGCCTGTCTCATCTCATCTATTCTGAACAGCAATATGCTGTAATACACATATTTATTGCTCTGTGGGTTTGTTTGCAAATGTTCCTTCTTAAAAGCATACAAAATTATTCTTACAAGTAGCTTATTACTAAGATATGTGAAGTTCAACATAGAGAAATGTCACGGGACATGCTACTGACTTTCAGGTAGTAGCAGGTCAGTTTTTTAATCATGTATGAAATAAAATTTTCTTTCCTAGAATAGACTGCACCTCCCTCCCTGGTCTACCACAGCAAACTTTTGCATACATTAAATTCATAAAATGACCCAGAAGGGGAAGCATATGAACATCAAAGTTCATTTGTGTGTGTAACACATTCAATATCCTCTTGGTGATATGTCCTGGTTGCGTATATTATAGGATGCAAGGCAGTCAGTTTGAGGACTAAAGGTCCAAATACTCATACCCATGTCATAGGCACAAGCCAGCAGGAGATGCTGTCAGCAGTGAGGGTCATTTGGGGCTTCAGATCGGAGTGAACAACACAGCCTCACGTGGTTGTTTCCTCATTGCTGGTCTGCTGCCCTGCTCCCTGCTGCACTGTGCTGCTGAAACTCAGATCAGCAGAAAATGTGCTTCTTGGGAAGTTTCACTGCTGCATTGAGCCTGGGCACTTGCTGAAAGCCTGAAACTTTCAGAAGTTGCTGTTTCCTTCCTTGCCCTGCACATGAAGAGCACCTTGCTGAACCACACTTTAGTTGCCAGCCATGTTGACTGTAATTGGTTGCACTGTGGCATGGATGAAGGAAACAGATGTTAAATAATGTGATATTATTGTGGATATGGTTGTTATAGCAGGTGGCATAGGAACTTTTAGGTATAGAAGTTGGTAGAGGGTTTAAGGTAAATATTAGGGATATTATACAGTAATTACACACTATGAACAGTGGCTGACAAGCACACCTGTGTGCTTGGAATTTTATTAATTTTCTTTTTGAATTTGCCTGATAAGCTGAGCAAACTCTTGGGGATGCAATACATCTGAATGGATCTATTCCATATTTCATGCAGAGAAGAACAAAGGAGCAGCTATATGAATTTTAGTCATTACAAAACACCACACTTATGATGCTGGCTTTTTACAATAGATGAAGCTAAATGTGCTTATCACTAACAATGCTCTTCTGATTTGTCTTTAGGCAGAGGGCAAATGTCATCAATTTCTCCTCTCATTTAGTTTCACACATGGATTTCTGCCTGCGAAAATCATAAGGCCTATGCCTTCTATTGGAAGGAGACTGATAGTCTTGCAATTTCTGGCAGAGTACACACCAAGTACACTCTCCCTTATTTCTAGTCAAAAGCTCTCTACAGTCATGGAAGGAAGCATCACCATTGCAATGCATACCCTTTCCTGCTGTTCCAGATAATTCTGTCCAAATGCCGTGCTCCAGTTAATGCCTAGTGAGTCGTGCCTGTCCCATGGTTCTCAGAGGTGTCACCTGCTCTAGAAAGCTGATTCACGTGCAGAGGTTTGACCCCTGCACTTGTACACACAGGTCTCAGTAATAATTGGCTATACAACACAGAAAAGGTTAGAGTCATCAGCTGTGAGATTATCAAAAATTACTGCTCTCTGGTGATTTTGCACAATTCCTCCACATGACCTGAAGAAGCATTTGGCTGAAGAAGCTTTTTATTTGAAGTGCAGTGATGTTTGGCATCATCAGTGTTGACAGTTGTCCCAGGTTCCCTTCAGTTCCGCGTGGAATTCCAAGACCTGTACCTGTGTAACCTTAACTCTAGAAAACACTTCTAGAAAAGGAAGTGTCACATTTGTCATTACTTTAAGTCTTTCAGGCAAAATGAAAACTAAGCATTGCCTGCAAGCTGCTTGTGCTTCTAAATGTTTAGTTGAAAAAGAACCTTTCTGTCAGGAAGACAAATCCTGGATGATAGAGCCTGGGCTTTGTTATATAAAAACTCGGTTTATAAGGCTGCAGTGTTACTTTTCCAATCCCGTACTCTGAGATATCATACAATGCAGCACAGAGGAGACAAAGTACAGATTCACAGACTCCTTTGGGCAAATCTTTCTAGCTTTTATAACATTTAAGAATCTTTGCCTATTTTTCTTGCTATTGCAGTATATAATTACCTCTGTGGTAAAGCAATTTTGGTTATTCAATAAGAACAACATAATGAAATAGTCTGTGTTTAATATTTTTATTTTAATTTGACATCTGTGCAAATTCTGAAGTTGAATATAGCCAAAGAAAGCTATTATCTGGCTATATACATCCAGAAATTCAAAAGGTTAACTATAGGATTCCTTTATTTTAAAAAGGTCATTTTCTTCAACCTGGGATAACAACATCTACTACAACTATTTATCCAAGTTTAAACTGACAAATACAGTGTTTCCAAAGCCCACTGGCCATCCAGACAAATGTAGATATCATTACTGCCACCTATTGCTCCAAGGAAAGAATTGAAGATGTTTTCATATTTGTATATTTCCACATGGGGATAAAATTGGAAAATAACAAGCTTGTTGCAGTTAAGACATTTGTAAATGAACATATTTTGATATCTTCTTTGACAGCTTTATTTTCAGAGCTATATAAAATTGTCTAGTACAAGTGTTAAGAAAATCCAGCATTGTCATGGACACCTGGTAAAAAATAGTACTAAACTAGAAAGGAACTCCAGGCACCACACAACCCAGCATCACAGACCCTTGTTTCTCTATAATTGGAACTACAATCCCAAGCCTTGAGTCAAGTGCCCAGATATTCTTTAAATGTACATAGGGAGAGGTAGGGCCTTGGGAGGCCTTAATGGGTGTGAGCTTTTTCACTTGTCAAAATTATTACAGCAGTTATATGTTTCTTACAGACTAGAAAATTATCTCACCACACAGGTTGTCCCACAGAAAGAAAAGGCTCCAAAATGTGATAATAGACTGGATGATGGGAGTTTGATTAGGAGCATATGAATACTTGCTACAAGACAAGTAGTTGGAAGTAGTTATGGATTTTTCATTTCAGCATTAAAGCCCAGGAGTGGGAATTGTAGAGAAAACCAGAATAATCTAATACCTCATCTTCTCATCTTATTTTCAGTTTTACTGAACTGTTTAAATTTCAAAATTACAGTGATGCACAGAGTCATATAATGTCACAACATTCATTTGAGCAGGAACAGAAGGCTCTGAAGATCTTTTAGTGAAAGGACAGTAAGTGGCAGCAATTATTGCTGAGATCTAAGTGAATGGTAGGTGAACAGGCAATCAGAGGTCAGGAGCTGCCAAAGTCTTTCATTCCCATTCATCTAATAGTAAATAACAGTAAATAACTCTTACTTTTTCTTACTATGATCTTTTTTAAAACCATTGAGCAGTTCTGGAACAACGTTGGTCAGGAACAGAAAAATACAAAGATAAATGAGTGATGAGGTGTTGATGAAAGGAAGAAAAGATGCATCACACTTCACTAAGGCTGTTTCTTGAGCAAGTCCTCCTGATAAGTGCCCTGCACAGTTTGGCTCTGGAAGATACCTCATTTCTGTGCCACCCTCGCGAAAGTAAAATATGTTTGGAAAAATTAATCTCTTGTCTGTACAGTAGCTAATATATATTGACTTTTCCTTTATCCAAAGTGTCAATAAATTCAGCTAAAGGAAACCTCAATATCTATGCAATATCTAGTTCTTTTATAAACTGCATGCCTTGGGCATTTGTATTATTTGTGTGTGTAATAACAAATAGGAAGGAAATAAGGTCTCACTCTGTGAAAATCAGAATTTGTTTATGTTTCTTTCCATAACCAGCTGAAAACCCTTTATCATACATTATACAGTTCATTTCAGTGCTCTGATCCAGTGATGTCTCATGCGAATTCAAATAATCCATAGCTGAAGCTTATATTTCCCAACTCCTTGCCCTTTTTATGGCTGTTGAGAACTGCTATGCACCTAGCATTAATTTTAATGCCTATTTCTATGTAAGGAAAAAAATATTATCGTTAGACATGAACTGCATGATTAAGAAAAATCTTTAACTTAATATTTTAAAGTTTATCCTACATAACAGTTGGGTTGTTAGCACTAAAGAAAAAAATGTACTAGGAAATTTTAATTAAAGCAGAAACAATGTTGACTGAAGCCAACATCATCCTTCCACTGACCTCAAGGACCTTTGTCTGAATCCTGCTTCTTTTGCATTCTTATGAAAATGCAAAATCAGTCTAATTTAATTTCTCCATGGATGTGTTGAAACTATCTCTGAGAAAAAAAAAACACCTTAGCATTCTTCAAGGGCATGGGTTGCCTTCACTGTCAGCCAATGAAGTTTCAGTGATTCACATGTAAATTTTTAAATTTACCTACGTAAAATTAATTGTTATCAATATGAAGTGGTAGCCAATGAACCAACCATCAATTTTTTCTTGAGAAAGCTGGGAAATTCATGGTTGAATTCACCAGAGATGCTCCTTTCTTTTGTAGATGGATGTTTCAAGTCCAGTCAGTAAAAACAGAGACAAAAATTATGAAGTCCTGATTGATCATATCACATGAAACTTTTTTTTGAGATTGTACTGAATTTCAAGCCTTAGAGCAAGTGCCATCATCACATGTTTTTCAGTCTTTTTAAAATATTTATTTAATCTAATAAGGGGCACAAAACTGAGAACTCTGGAAGATTATTTGTGGTCATTAATCCAGGTGAGCAGCTCAGATTCTTCCCTTTTGATGTATATATATATATA